>JAQBSW010002272.1:0-106776 GCA_029291075.1 Eudiplozoon nipponicum
TATTTTAGGCAACTCTTTCTTCTGACTTGTCTAATCATTCTGCCCGTTTGCTGTGCTTGTTACTGTGATTCAGAACACAGATGCTATTGTTCTTATGGATTGCGTAAACATAAAGCTGACTTTGTCATAAAATTGTTGCGTAGAGGTTCATTTTTACTCACTTCTGTTTTTTATCTAAGCAAATATCCTCAAATTAATTAGATTCTTCCTCTTACTTTAATTTGTTAATTTGCTTGACTAAATGTTTTTTTTGTCATTATTATTAGTTTGCTTATTTTTTTGTTCTTCTATGTTCCGGCAAATTCTGGAGTTGTAGAAGAGTTCTCAATAAGTAAGAAACCGTTCATACTGGATGAACAGCCTTTACTACATTGTACGATGCTTAGTTTATACTAACAAAATGTTTATATGAAGGTTGCAATCTTAACATAAACACCTATCCCATTATATAAATACATGTTTCGGTATAAACTAAGAATTGCATAATATATATAATAATAATAATATATAATTTTTAACCAAGAACAATGGTGCATCTACTCCGTCTCCCCCGAAAGTAGCCCAGCCAACATCAGAGGTGTTATCTTCTCATGCGTTAGTTCTCTTCCAGGAAAGAAGAGAAATTCACATATTGTTTGTGTTACTGAGAATATGAACGCTAGATATAAGAGACTAAGTGGCACACCATTTTAGTTGTGTAAAAGATAATCATTAAGCTAAATGCAGAGCGATAATGTTGAACGAATCTTGTAAATAAAAGCAAAACATATCTTACCTGCAATAGTGAACTATAGCATAAATTGATATCCATCAGGTTGGTATCATGTACCGACTCGGTAACCATAGTGTTACTACCACGTACCTTTTCGGTACAATAATGTTGGCTTCGGTTACTAACACAATAGCCATAGTGTTAGTGTCATTTACAGACTCGGTATATATATTATATAGTGTGAGTTATCATTGAAGTCGCATTGTCGTAGACCTTATATGATGTTAGCTACTCTACTGCAGGTTTACACATTCGTCTAGGAGATTGTATCGTCCTATTATCTCACATTCCTCACCCAAATATATAGTGGTTAGAGGGCGTAATACCGGCTCCTACTGATGAATCGCCAGTAAGCACGAAACTAATGTGCATAAGATTACCAGATGTTTGAGCCTCGTTGTAACTGCTCTTGGCAAATAACTCAAAGCGGTCCTGAATCACGAGTCGATTTCATTAAGCATTAAGCCAATGGTCTTATAGTCAAGTAAACTGTCGCTTCATAGCACTGTACCCATGTTCAAAGATTAAAAGAAATTTTATCGGATAGAAGAGTCATCTCTTTTAACTTTATGTAAATAGAAAGGCAAAACAAACAGATAATGAAAGAGTCCAATTCAGGGTCAATGCCGAAACATACTTCTGCTTTCATCACTCATTTAAGGTGGACGCTGTTTCCCGTACAACGGAGCAAAACTTTGAAGCGGCTTTGATGCGCACATTTAATACAACTAAACTACATGCCTAAGTTTCTAATCGACATACGAGGGCAAACCGATCACACGGTTAATAGCCAGAGTAAAGAACATGCAATTTAAACACCTGTGTTAAATCAAATGATAAATACATGTTGGAAATTGAGCAGCATATTAATCAAACCTCGCACGTACGCTAACAACATGTGGCATATGAAACTTTCCTATGCAGTAACAGATATGAATTAGCAACATATGTAGCTCTGTAGATAAACAAAATGCAGCCGGACATATTATAGAGGGAAAACCATACTCGGGTATTGAGTATAAACTGGAAATCATGCGCACATACTCGTTTACATTTCCTGTATTTTTGGTTTAAACACTTTTAGTGAAAGGCACCGTATCACCTAGTCAATTACGGTGGATTGCTGGATCCGGAACAGGAAAAAGCTTGCAATCTCGTCGCTGAAAACTAATATTCGTAATATTGGTACATATAATTACGCTACGACGTAATCTCATTGAAATAAAGACATTTGAATTAGCGAAAACCTACGAAATGCTGACGTCAAACCGAGTACATCGGAGATAAAATTAATTTGGCCTTACTGACATAGGCTCTTTTGACACATACCTTGCGGGATATTTAGAAATTATTTTTTGAATGTATTTATGTATGCATATATGACACCTATAAGTGCTCAGAGTGATCAACTTGCAGATTTCTAGTTGAGTCATTTGACCCTTAATCGTTATGGCTTTTGTTGGCATAATTGAATGTGAGGTGTGTTCGTGTATTGAGACGATACAGAAAAAACTAGTAAGTTGTCTTTCCAATGTCGCTTTGCCCTGAATTTTACTGAGCCTAGTTTATGCGTTTTGTGGAGGTCAGAGATGCTGCAATCCTATGCGAATAATCTTAATGAAATAATAAGTACATCTATGGTGGTTCGTCTCCGTCCAGAGTACGTATAAAAGGCTGTTTCATGTAGCTGAATGAAATACCCAGATGTCAAAAATATACCTTAAACCGACAATCCAAGTGTAAATAAAATAAATGAAGCAAAGCTTGAGGTATTACGATTAAGAACGCAATGTGTGTCCACCAGACTACTAGATGAAAAACAGACAGCTGGAAGAACACAGTATATATGAGGGCAATAATTATGTCCCCATAAAATACATGACTGCAATGGACAGCAACGAAGTTGACAAAATTTATTTTCACAAACAATAATATTATCCTTTTTATATCCACAAGATTTTAAATAACCCGCTTCGCCAGTCATCAGGTTGTAAACAATTAAGACTATCGACTGTGACAAATGAACGGACGAGAAAATTCTAAGCATCGCACCAATTATTGGGTAGCATTTAACACATCCACGATTTTATATCGTGGGTGGTTGAATTGCACTTTCAGATCCACAATGAAACGATTGATCCACATTTCCATGTAAGCGTCGATTTCGGCTTCGTTGTAGCTGTGTGCTGATACGTCCCTTCACACCGAAGGCTTCCACACCAATCATGCTAACCACTGGAAATGAGATTCGATCTAATCTACATTGCTTGTCTCCGTTTGGGTAGCTCATTCACAGTACCATCATCAGGAATCCAATAAAACCTAGCGTGTTGTTCACACACCATATTTAAGCATGCTTATAAATACTTACCTATATCGAGGAAATTTATTAATTGTACGCCTAGCCAACTTTTCTATTTCTCCGGTGATAGGTCAGAATGTCACGGACAGTCAAACAAAATATGTTAGCAATACACACAAAAGACAACAATACCAGAAAAACTAACATATAAAGTGCCACTAATTACGAATAATACTCGGTTTTGAAAACTTTGGCAAGCAAAACAAGTATTAAATGTACACGAAAAAATACAAATCGATTAAATAGAAAGTCAGCATAAAACAGCATTCTCAACCTACTCGTAGTGCCAGGAGGACAAGTGGCGACGCAGAGAGCCAGAATCTGTGTAGGCTCGTTTATCCTCGCATACTGGACAAACATAAGGCCGAGAGCGCTGCTTGTACATAAGAATTTCGGCCTCATACATAGAAAGTTGCCGCGGTGGCAGTCCAGTCTTCTTAAAACACTCAACACCCAATTCTTTCTCCTCAAAATGCCGCACATCGTTGAAATTGTTTTCTTTTAAATCTGAATTAACAACTGCTTTGTAGTTTTTGATACTATCATGTGACGACTTGAAGTTTGATTTTTTTATTGTACTGAAATTATTCTCTTTAACATATGCCTGAGCATTTCCAAACAAATGCTGACTATAACGCGTACTAGTAGAAACTAAAAAAATAAATATATAAAAAATTTAATTCCTATATTTCAAATAGAGCTTTCCGAACGTGAAAAACAACCACGCATATCCTGCCTAAAAACACGACCAATATTATTACTTTTTGAAAAATAATTGGTGACATCTCCTGAAAATAATTATATCAGAAAGAATACATTGCGAAACTGGATTTATCACAATTGCCTTATCTGCGGCCAGAATACCGATGGAAGCTAGCGGTGCAGGAAACTCAAAGCCGTTTATAATTCACTCGGGTATCATTTGGGCTTAAGAACGCACCGAGTGTTCCAAAGAATGACGGACTCTTTCGTGTCCGTCTTACCCTGTACAACAGCTTACGTTGATGATGTTATTAGATGGGCCACTACTGAACGCAAATTACGTATTAGGCTGCAGATGTTAACCAAAGCTGTAGAATGACGAGGGATGTATGCCATTAGATTTGAATTTAAAGCCTATCAAGAACTATACGGTGCCTACTACTTTAAAACAATTGCGTCGGATTATTGGTTGGGTGAATTTCTATAAACCATATCTCGCAGGGACGGCGGTTACGCAAAAAACCTTGTCTAAGTTAACTAGTGCCAAAATATCGTTTCGTTTGATAGAGGAGACTCAAGAAGCGCTTATCCTAAGCAATAAGAAATTAATAGACGCAACTAATTTGACTTTCCATATAGGTAGTACGTCAAGTGTTACAGGCGCGTCAGATACTCTAATAAGAGCAGTGTTACAAGCGGACGGACGTCAGAAGCAATATATAAGCCGCACACTCACAAAGGCGGAGAAAAACTATACCGCCAGAGAAAAGGAATTACTGGCCGTGCTATGGGCACAACGAAGTTTAGGCATTTTGTTATCGGTGGGCACATAGGCGATATTACTGACAAAAAAGCACTAGTGCATGGAAGGTCTGCCCAGTGCTCTGAATGTTAACGTGAAGAAATTCAATCAAGCGCGAGTAAACGGTGGGAGTAACTATGACTATCTGGTAACTGTCAGCAATCTTGTTGCATACCATAGCAGGCTATTGCCTATGGAGTGAATTGTCTTGACAGCTGTAATTAATTAGAGATGTGGCCAAACTTTAAGACTATGATTATTAGCCAGTGGCGAAGTTTAGCTCTCCGTGTTTCTGCTGTTGGACCTTCACGAAATTTAAGTACATGGGGATTTGTCGAACAGCTGGGCTGCGGCTACTTTGCTACTATTTTTGTGCAGCGTCTAGTACGATGCACTACATAAAAGAGACCGGAGCGCAGCGGTCTATAAATATACCTGGCAAATATGATTTGTAGCAATATAATTATTGTCACGAAGGTGGTAATAGCTTTTGAGCAGGCAATTATGGTGGCAAGGTACATTACGCAACAGAATAGCTCGAAGAATACGATGCATCAGTTCATCATAAAGCCAGTATCGAGAATGCGGCAGCCGATGCGCTCAGAAGAATTCCAACTATGCGAGTTTCGCCACTCATCAAAATCTCTTAAGAACAGGGAAATTATGTCACATTCCCGGAAATATTCAATCACTTAAAAGACAGCACAATGGAGTCCGCGCCATATAAAGCGTTGAGCTTGCAAAACGGCCCATTGGTGCGAAAAGAAAGAAAAACGGTGCAATGGTTCGGCCGGAGTCTTGGAGAGAAAAATCGCATTTGGTCGAGCGCGCCATGCGATTTACAGTATCAACAGTTACAGGATTCGCTCCAAGAACCATGATCTATGGAGGGCATATTAGACGAGATGAACCCGTAATCTCAGGATCCCATGAGCGCTGCACCACAGCGGATAGTCAGGAGCGCCTAAAATAGTTAATTGAATATGTAGGCGCCACACAGCCACTTGCTTATGGAAGACGACCTACACGCACTTGCCTAAGGGCCGGCGACTACGTCATGGTCACGAAAGTCGAGACTATGGCACAACAGGCTATCAATGATGAGTCGTAACGTGTAGAAAGGGTGGACATAGAGCACAATAAAGTCGTTGTTAACGTGCCCGATAAACCACGAGCTGTCGCACTTGATCGTTGAAGTAGGGTGTCAAGGCGACTCCAACATGAATTCAACAGAAAGTCAACACAGAAGCGCATGTATTACGATGAAGTAGTCAGCGCAATGATAGAAGCAGTCTTCGAGCCGCAGAAGTGAATATAACATTATATATAGTTGTATTTTCATTTTACTAAATGAATCCGTTTTATACAAGAAAAATCCTATAAATAATTGATTAAAAATAAAGCATTTGGGTTAAGATAAAAAATATGGCTTCTGACGGATTGGAAAACTTAGTAAGAGTATTAACTGCACAAATAAACAACTTGACTGCGGAGATATGGATAATTAAGTCTCGGCTTGATGACACACTAATAATAAATTCTGAGGAAATCCGCATAAACGACCCAACCAATGTAGGTGGAAACAGCAGAGAGCCCAATGAATCAGATACCCTCATCATAAAGTTATGCCATTGTAAGTCATACAATAATAAATGAACATGTAAAATTTCACTCAAACCAATCAGGTTGTATTTAGTACATTACGCATGTGCATAACTGTGTGTGTATACCTAAATAAAACAGATTCAGTGAAATATAATTAATAAAAATGAACATCCATCTAAATGAAACTGTATTCAATAGATATCAATTTACCATTTGCACGCGTCAAACAAATAATTAAGAATGATCTCAATACAAAAATCATATTCAGTAAAATAAGTCCAATCATTCGTATCGTATGAAAATTGGTACATCAAGAGCAGTAAGGATAAGAAGCCTTAGATTAACATACAGAAACACAAAAAGTTCGAATTAGGCGAACTGCCTGACATATTCTGTGCTAATGATTATCCTTTTAATTTAATAAAGTAAAAATTATCGATGTCGTGGGAAAATTTAATATTAATTTGAGGAACATAAAAGTTGATAGCGGGAGAGAATATCGTAACCTTTCAAATAAAACACAGCTATCGTTTTATGAGTCCTTTTCTCTGGTCACTAGACTTTCTAACCAAAAAGTAAAAAATAGCACCCTTAGAAACATAAGGAGATTATGAAATCCCGTGCAATGATTGTAGTCTCAGTTATGTTGGTGAGACCATGCGCCAAATCAAGATCAGAGGTGGAGAACATAGAAATGCACGTTGCTAAATCTGAACTTGCCAATCATTTAGTCGAAACCGGACACAATATTAACTGGGATGCTTGCAGACGCATAGCGATATGTATTAGTAACAGGATGACGAGATTGATTAGAGTATCTATCGAAATTAAATCTTGAGATGATTCTATGCATGAAATAGCTGTGCAGAAATTACAATCCAACAATGAAACTCTTTTAGATACTATAAATATGGTTGGTTTTGATCATAACACTGAACCCAATACCAGGTTGCCAAATATCGAAAATGGTTTTAGTAGACAATCATTCATTAAACCTAGGTTAGGTTTTAACGTAGGCGCATTTAATGTACGAACGTTAAAACAATTTGGACAGCAAGAATTTCTTGCTCGTACGTTGGATAAACGAGAAATCGATATATTTTGCGTATCTGAAACCAGAATACAGGATCCTACGTGCATTAAAGAACTGGTTGCACCACCCCTACCTACGCGTTATTGGCTTCGAACATCTGGTTCTACAGTTCTATCAAACTGGTAAATGGGGCGTTGGTATTCACCTTAGCGCGCGAGGTAAAACTTGCTTTTTACTCTTTATGTAGCTCCTTACTAAGTAAAGCACGAAGTTCATATATAGTCTTGGTTATGGGTGACATGAATGCTCAAGTTGGGCGCTTTCATTTAGGTAGAAGATAAACTTTAAGCTCGACGCGCAACGATAATGGTGAACGCTTTTGGATAGCTGCGCGGAACATAGACTATATTTAAGTAGTACAAACTTCAGACGTAGTGTTAGACGTTGTGCTACATGGCGTCCTCCAGCACCCGGACAACGGTGGACTCAAATAGATCATGTAGCAATTAGTTATAGATGGCGTGGTTGCATCCAGGATTGTCGTTCTTTTTGGAACACTTATGTCGACTCGGACCATGCACTTATCCGTTGTAGATTTGCACTAAAATTTTCCGGGAAAATAATTAAGGATAAACGCCTAATTGATGTAGGCAAACTCGAGCAACCGTCCTTGCGACAAAATTATGAAAATATTCTAAAGGCTAATCTAACTGGTCTGAATGGCAAAAATTCTAATATACTTTGGCCCAAGATAAGTTCCACTATGCACAGCGCAGGTACTACTGTATGTGGCATTGCAGGCCACCGTAGAGATAATCACTGGCTCTCTGTAAAATCTATGGAGATACTCGAAATAAGGCGCCAAATTCCATCTGGCTCGACCCGTCGCAATATAAGACGCCAACTTAAGCGCAGTCTAAAAGTCGATCACTAAAACTTTTGGACAAAAAAGGCTGAAGAAAGGGAAGTAGCTTTCGCGTCAGGTAATAGTCGCTTTTTATCCTAAATTATCCGCGAAACAGGTTCGAGATTATTAAACGTTAGTGAAACTATAAATGACAGTAACAACGTTTTAATAACCGATAAAATAAGTCGTCTTGATAGTTGGGCTGAACACTTTAGAGATCAATTATCTTGGTCACCCGCGTCAGTAACGATTCCCGAAAGCATGTCTGCCGTCTTCCTAGACTTCAAGGGTGCATTTGATTCGGTGGATCGCAATGCTTTATTCAATATCTTGTCGAAAAGCGGTGTGCCCACAAAATTTGTTAATATTATACGAGCTCTCTACACAAATAATTCTGGTCGTGTTAAGGTATACAACGAATTAACGCATAACTTTACAACCAACAGTGGTGTTCGTCAAAGTTGTCCAACTTTCCCCATTTTTGTTTAATTTTGTAATCGATGCTATTATGAACAACACTCGTCCACACATTCAGGATGCTGTAGTTGAAGTTCTCCCGGGCGATAAACTAGTAGATCTTGACTATGCGGACGATATCGTACTATTATTCGACAATCAGGATGCTATCCAGGCTACCTTCAATAGATTATCAGACGTTGCTCCGTCTTTCGGTATGATATTCGTACCCTCTAAATGTGAGATACTGGTACAGGATCACCCACCGTTCACTCCAACGTTGCGACAGCAGAATGAATATCTAGACATAGTCGATAGGTTTACATATCTTGAGAGCTTTGAAGGTCGTGTTTACAATGCATCTGTACGCGCGGTCTTACTATACGCTAGTAAAACGTGGCCTCTTAGAGTGGATGATTTGAGACGCTTACAAGCATTCGATCATCGTTGCTTGAGAAGCATAGCACATGTTGGTTACCAACAACGAATAACTGACGATGACATGCGTAGACGTATTTTTGGATCTGACAATAATAGCTCGTCGTTAAAAAAAACAAATAAGGCTCTATCAACTTCGTTGGCTCGGTCACGTTTTACGTATGCCTCATTTCGATTGCCCAGTAGAGCTCTGTTCTCTCACTCAGCACCAAATTGGCGTAAGAAACAAGGTGGGCAGATTTTGACATGGCAGTAACAATTGAAGTCACTTACATCCAAATTGGGAAGTATAGGATCGACACGTCTGTCAGGATGGGGTCCTCGTGCGCATCATAGTTCTTGGTTAGAAACTCTTAGCGATATGGCATCGAATCGAACTCAGTGGCGATCTTGTTGCAGATGTCTAGTAGAATAATCTTCGTAACTTTCTTTTCTTAGTAGGGCAAAGTTAGCTGCGAGGTTTGGTTTGTTTATGACGTGATACAGTGAAATCCGCAAGGAAGCTGTATTGCTGATGTCGCCTTGCCCGAATGCTAACTTGGCCATAAAGGTGTTGTGGAGAGGTTTAGTTTGCCTCATTTCTGTGAGCTATCCTGATAAATTTCCTCATAGTAGTAAGGTATTCATTCTCTCTGTGCCTCTCTCTTTCTCTCATAAATCTCACTAATAATTTGTCTAAATTCACTTGTATACTTAATTTCACTCCTTATGGTTATATGGCAGTGAAACATTAGTCACTTTTGTCTTTTGTATGGCTGGACATTATGATGATGATGATGCAGAAATCATTGGATTTGGAATACACCATTAGCTAATGATAAGAAAAGACGATTATAATAATCAGAATTTGAAGCAAACTGCAGTAAGGTATGTTTATTATTCAATTACTAGCTAACCAATTATTGGGAATAGTCTTTCTAAATATCACCCTGTAATTGCTCGTTTACATTTTTAAAGCTTTTAATGAGTTGAACTTTTAATAAAGGATTTTTACATTTACTTATACAGTGATACCTCGAGATACGAGCAGCCCAACATACGAGGTTTTTTAGATACGCGCTGGAGCTCGAGCCATATTTTCGTTCAAGATACGAGCCCAAATCCGAAATACGAGCCGTGTTTCCGGAGCGTTCGCCAGATGACGCGGAGGGTCGAGTATCATCCGAGAGAATCTCTCGCGCACTCGCACGTGTGACTGGCTTGAATCGAAGTGTATCTTGTGCGCTGTACTCATTTTGCTTGATTTTTGCGTGATTACTGAACTTTTTTGTGTTATCATGGGGCCGAAGAAAGTGAGTGCCAGGAAGAAGAGGATGAATAATAGAAAAACACGAGTGTAGCGTACGAGTGTTTGAACTCGCGAAGATCTATGACCGTAGTACATCGACAATTCATACGATATTGGTGCAGAAGGATGCCATCAAGAGTGCTACACCAGAAAAAGTAGCCACAATTCTTTCCCAATTAAGGACAAATATTCACGAGAAAATGGAGAAGCTTCTGCCCGTGTGGATGAAAGAGGACTTGGCAGGAGATACACTGACGGAGAAGGTAATATACGAGAATACAATGAGTATTTATGCCTTTATCCAAAGGCAGGCAAAAGGAAAGTTCTTTGGATACATTTTTGTTGAAAAGAGCTGCAAGTGAAAGTACAGAAAGTGCAGACAATAAGGCAAAAACAAGTGATAATTAAATTTACGTAAATTTTAAGCTTAGTTTAAGTTTAAAGTTAAGTGCATTGCTTTAAGTTTTTTCCTTCATTTGAAATAAGGAATGTGTAGTTCTAGTTTTAACGTTACGGAAATATTTTTAAGCTCTAAAAAACGCCGTTTACGCACGTGTCTAGAGTGCCCTCATCCCTTTCCTCCTCCCTTCTCCTTGTCGTTCACCTTCGTTAGCCGCACTCGTCTGTCTCCAAAGTAAGACCTTTATGCCAAATAACTCTTTTATTTCTTTATTACATATTTTGTTATGTATTTGTTAATTGTACATGTTTGTTTGTTATTTAAAACCTATCTTTATTCAAAATATACAATGGGTTCGGGATTTGCCATAGGTCCTGAACGGATTAAATCGTATGAAGTTATTTTAAACGGGAGAAATTCGTTTGAGATACGAGCTCCGTTCTGGTACCACTGTATTGGTTATTCCTTCATTAAACAATTTTCATAATTTTTTATTTCTAACCAACACTTATCTTAGTCATACGAACATCGGTTGCGCGGGGGATAATTTTTAATCAAGATTGATATCTTGATATAAACGCCAATCTCATTATATACCTATATCTGTCAGTATAAACTAAGAACTGTATAACGTAGAAAAGGCAAATCTCCAGTAGACCGGTATCATCCTTATTGGGACCCTTAACATATAATTAATCTGACGCATGTAAAGGGTAATTTAATATATATTGATTGCAGTTTCATTTACAAGGCCATACACGTGTATTAACTTTATTTGACTGAATATTTTAATTGTGTATACACGAAAACACGCAGATGCATAAAGTGCGCATATTTATTGATATGACAACTGTTAATAAATAGTCAATCCAAAATGAAATCTGCGTGGTTTTAGTGAAATTACACACGCGCATGGCTTGTCTGATTTCTCACTATGCAACTTACCATGACATGAATATATGAAGTGTGTATCAAATAATATTGGGGCGACTTCAATTAATTCATTTCACATGGCTAGTACAAAACTAATTGTCTAACGTAATTAAATGGTAAATTCATATTCAGCCACTCAAGTTTCACTAGTTGGATGAACATAGTAGATACAAACACCTGACCCATTATGAACATACAGTTATTAGTATAAACCACGTATTGGATAGTGTGGAAAAGGCAATTCATCCAGTAGACCGATTTCGTCTATATTGGGAACTCATCACGTACTGTTCAGAATTTGCCGAGAACAGGGCTCGAACCTGGGCACGCCTGCTTCCGAACCTGTTGATCGAGCCCTTTCCACGGAAAATTCCGGCCAGGACGTGGTGAATTCCTAATAAGGATGAAACCGATCTACTGGTCGAATTGCCTTTTCCACACTATAAGTTATATAGTGTATACTGACAAATTTATGTACATAATTGGTCAGAAGTTTATATCAAGATCGAAACCTTGATTAAAAGCAATTGTTATCACTGTCCGCGCAACCAATGGTCGCCTAATTATAGTACATATAGGCACACACACAACAAGTAACAATTAGGTGATTGTTTAGTCTGAAGTATAAATGATATTGATAAATGAAATATTGCAGTTGCTTCATTTGTTGTTTAGAAAACTTGTGATGATGGGTGAACTGAAGTTGGCAGCCGCCAAAGTCTGCCGAAATATCTTCGAGGACCTAAATAACTTGAATTCGGCCTGTGTACGACACAACACAGATTAGGTAAAAATATAACAAAACTTGCAAAATCCGCTTAGGTGGCAGCAACATATATAATGATGTTTAGCATTAGTGCTCTCGTTGGAATAAATTTACAATATTATTGCCTTTTGAAATACATCAA
The DNA here is from genome assembly GCA_029291075.1 of Eudiplozoon nipponicum. Classification (NCBI taxonomy): domain Eukaryota; kingdom Metazoa; phylum Platyhelminthes; class Monogenea; order Mazocraeidea; family Diplozoidae; genus Eudiplozoon; species Eudiplozoon nipponicum. The sequence continues at coordinate 12,607 of JAQBSW010002272.1, forward strand.
CACGTGGAAATCATTTGCGCTTTTGTCGACTACAAAACGACAACAATACACGTAAGAAAACGGATTTAGTTTTTTTCGCACTTGGCAAAAGAGACTATCAACCTATATAAATAAAAATGAACATTGCTTATATACATCCATTCATTCATACACGCATACATATCTACAAAGTTACATGCATACACATACAAACACAAATAAATACTGATTATCTCAAAAGACAAACCCATTCTCTCTCGACCTGTCACCTGATATACATTCTATGAACTAAACACAAGGCAAAATTACCAATGTTAATTATGCTGCCGATCCAACTTTTTGTCATGGACTTTCAGCAGATGAGTGACTTAAAGCAGTTAACGCTAGGAAAGCTTTGTAAATTTATATTAGCTCGTTTAAGAATAGGTCATTGCTAAAAGGCATTAATCAACAGCAAAATTTCCCAGCCGAAAAGGTAGATTTTAACCATTGCGTAAATTGTGGCAGTGCCTCAGAAGGATACTTACTCATACTGCTCGCAAACTAATGAAGGAACTCCGGTAGAAGCAGAAATCTAGTGTACAAAAATGAACAGAGGAATAAATATAATTGAAAGAAATCCAAAAAACACCCGTGAGTTGCACTAACAGGTAATCTCTTTCTAAAGACGACCAAATAATGCAATTAAAACAGTTTACAAAAAAAAACATTTCCAGATTTAAGAAATATTTCTCGACATCTAATAAAGCTAGGCATAACTAATATTGTCTAGAACCCGACATACATTTACTACACAAAACACATTTTTGGTAAATCCGATAGTGTGTCAAGCTTTCAGGTCTGATACAAATTTCAACCACACAATACGAAAATCATGCTGTCATTTTGATTCATGATAACATCTTCTATTATAAGATATTCAAATGTCGATATTTTTCAAAAGAAATTAAATTGTCAAACTTATCAAATAATGTTACAATACGAAAATAGTTGCTTCCATCATGTAATAAATAATCCAATGTACTTACGTTTGCTGGCAGAATCCGATTCAGATAAAACGTTCACAACCATCGGCAACCTAATGCAGTAAATATGGAATTCGTTCTCGGAATCAATATATGTATATATATATAATAATCCATATCATAGTTCTTCTCAACTATCTATAATTGAACATTTTTATATATAAATTGGAAAGCAAAACAAAATAGAAATATGTAAACAACAAGAGAGTGTTAACAAAAGTGAACAACCAATCAATTTCATGCATCACCTCCAGTTTAAGCTCAATGCCTGAACATGCTTCTTCTGTTTGCATAAATCCGGCTGCAATTTGTTTATCTATAGGGCTACAAATGTAGTGAACTCTCTTCTGTTATTGTATTTAGTAATTAACTTACGTACTATATATGGAGAACATACATGTGAGGTTCCGATGTGTTGCGCAATTGCATGCGAATATTTACCATTTTATATAAAATAGGCGTTTAAGTTACAATTTTATAATATTTGAGTCGATCGGCCTACGTAAGTTGATCGAAAACTTGCGCATGTATATTGGTAAATATTATTTGATGTCGACATTAACGGCTGTTTCTCTTGGATTGCTGATAAGGGTCAGTGTGTTACCCTAAATAACACTCGTAGTTTAGCTGCATTAAATGTGCGTGTTAATGCCGCTTCAACTTTCTTTTGTGCTATTCAGGAAACCACATCCTCCTTAAATGGGGTGTTCAGGTAGCCTGCGGTCTTTTCTGGCCCGAAACATGTATGTTTCTGATGACTTCCTTTTTAATAATTAATTCAATTAAATGCATAGAATGATCATTCAACATTAAATTGTTCATTGCTTTATTATATTCGTTGTTTTTTTTAATCTGGACTAATCCACCTGTCAATGAATTTAACTTTGAGCAATCAATCCTGAAAATAGAAATGGCATATTTATATAGCATATGATGCCCACACTTAACTATGAAATTCATGGTAATACGACAATAAAGTAGAATATTATGCTTTTATGTAGTGGTAATAGAAGTACTATTGGAGGTAGTGGTGATTTTGATAATATTTGTAGCAGTAATAAAATCTGTAATACAGTGGCAGTAAGAGTTGTGATGGCGGTGACAGTAGTAGTAGTAGTAGTTGTTGTAGTAGTATCAAACGTAGTTTATTGCTCGCATGACGATGATGATCATGATATTTTATCAATGGGCTGGTTTCGCCAATTGCACAAAAAATGGTGACAGATGCCGGTCGAAACACCTCAAGCATCATGACTTGAAGCCAATATGTACAATTAAGTTCTTTAGAAACAATAGGATTAATACTCATTCCATCAGAATGATAAGCTATGGCCAGGCGGCTGGCTACGCGCTAAGCAAAAAACCAGAATTTAAATAAGTGATTAATGAAAGACATAAAATTCCTCCAAACAGCAGCATATCATTTACATAACGTACAAGTACTTGACCACATGGTCTTCTTCTAGCAGGAATTTTAGTCTTATCTAATAATACACCTTCCAAAAACAAGGCATTTAAATTTAACCGGACTTACTCAGATGATGAAGAAGTCGAAGTCGACGGAGCGGAATTAAACGTCATTTTGCCAATGTCCTTCGTCTGTTGTTTTACAGACTTCCTGTTTGTGTCACAATCGAGTGGAATGTAACGCGATTGACAAAAGTGTTGCCTTTTGACACATTCGTCCTTTAGTTATGGTTAGTAAAGAAGATTTAAAAACCAACAAAGTAAGTTTACCCATATTAAATGCGTTACATTCATTTAAAACCGGTCATCTCGAACGATTCGCATATAATTCAGAAATTCAAATCGAAAAAATATTTAAAAATATTGCTTAATGTAATGAACAATACGATAATTATTCAAGGCTTAAGCCGTGATCTCATCCTAAAAGCAGGCCCATAAGCCAAATTACATATTACTTAAAAGATTCAAATAATTGAAGAATATCCAACAGAACAAACGGTACACAAAAAATATGTATAACAGACCTGATGGCTAAATGTAGCAATTGGAGGTAAACAATGAGGAAGTTCAACTGAAACATCGTCAGAATTTCTCAACAACACCGATTTCCTGTCATGGAAAAATTGCTCGTCTGTGAAATTGCAAGGTTTCAAAGATAAATCTTGTGGTACCATTGTAAAAATCTAATCCACAAGGCTAAAAAAATTTAATGGTAAAAAATATTTTTTTTGCTATATATTAACAAGCATAAATAAATTAATAAGGGATTCAAAGTTGTCACAGCAGTAATGCAGCCTCATGGCTGATTTCTAGCCCATACCAATACACTTACGTTTATTGTATTTTTAAGCGTTAGATAGTTAGAGGCGTGCTTCTGGCTTGATCGTTGTGTGAGTTCAATGGAAATGGAGGCAGCTTGAGGAACGATTAAAGCAGATACTCCAGAATGATATTGCTAGTCAGTTTTGGGTGAAAGACTATTGGAGATAATAACTGCATATAATCCACTAAGAAGATTCTGCTTTACAAAATACGCACTGTGTATATTCCGAAGCGTTTGCTGGTTCAAAGGAGAGTGGAGTACGATGATTTTCTATTCAAAAGCACGTAATTTCTTTAGAGCTGGCCAAATGTAAAAGCATAGAGTTTAAATTGCTTGTTTTTCGTTCCAGCAGGAATGTGATCCTGCCAGATATGATACTCTATCTGCTATTTAGGACTACCAATGCCAGAAGGGACCTGAGCAACCGAATTCTGGTCTTTATTAGCGCTAAAACATTAGGAGGCAATCAAATCTTGCTCGCTGTCATAATTTGTTCGTGGCGGGCTTATATTTTAGCGCTACAAGCGAAATCTTGTTTCAGGGCGTATTGACGTAAATAATATTTGTAAGAGGACAAAATGTCATCGTAATTAGTTGGGTCAGATTATAGTTACCAATAAACGGTTGTTCTAAGTACATGACACAAGCAGTCTAGCTAACTATCGTGGCATCAATCCGCATCACGCTGTACTGAAGTTTGTCATCGCTATAATTCTTAAAAGGATACGTGAATAGTTAGAAAAGTGAAACAGGCCACAAATTTGATGTCTAGACCGAACTCAAACACCAACCGTTATCATCTCAGTCCGATTTTGTATCGCAGAAGATCTTATGACACGTTACAATTAGTAATTTCGTCCTGTGTGTGTTATAATTATATTTGTGTTGAACTAAGAAGTATATATATATATATATAAATTTGTGCGATTGTCTTCCGAAGTTGAAAAGAGATATTGGTCGCTCTCGTCCTATTCATTACAAATTTTGCTGAGGTTACTGCAAAGTTATAAAGAGTGGAGATTAACTTACTGATTCGCAATGCACTGACGATGCAATTCTGTTTTCAAAAAAGGAAATCGAGCCTAAGTTATCCAGTACAGTCTGAAGTCACACGCCTATTTGATATCAATCTTTTCAATTCATAAATCGGCTTACATTTATCCTTTCTATGTTTTTACACCAATTCGGCAACATCCAGTTCAAATTTAGAATTAATAATGGCAAAAAATAATAATTCGAAAAAACGAATAAAGGACAGTGCTTTATGAGGAAGAAGAATCATTATATTCATCTAGATAACACAAAGAATAATAAGATAATCTTGACCTCTACACAACAATATTATAGCCACGTAACCTTAAAATTATCTTTTAGCATCTATGTCGAACAGTATTTCTACACCTTGACAATCTAGAGCCAATGAAATATACATGTACTTATGCGGAACATGATAACAGCTAAGGCTAATGGAATTCGAGCTTGTATATTTGTACATGAGTTATGGACAAATACAAAGAAAGGATCGTCATTAATCACCTTTAACCAACAGATTCCTCGAGAACAGGTATATGAACACGACATTTTATAACATCTAACATCAGAAGAGAAATGTCAATCAAGCACATACCCACCTTGGATTGAGTATGTTAGGCAAGTACCATACTTACCTTCACTTTGAGGAATACTCGATGATAGTAGCTCGTGCCCAGAATCGCAAAAAGTGCCATCACAGGGCACTAAGTTAACGCTTAACAGCAGCAGCTTGTCTTAACTAAACCATCCTCAAAGAAATAGCATATAAGGTAACGTTTATAAATTGCACCGTCCGATGCGATATGGAAGAATTATTTCATATGACATAATTCCCTTGGGTTATAAAAGAACACAAATCTGGTGGAAATGTATAAGTCGCGTTCAGTCGTCCTGTTTTTAAGTGGCCTAATATCAAGGCAGAAGAGCGCCATCCTTTCAACGGTTTCGAACCAGTTTTTTCTATTAAATTTTCTTTTGTTTGAGGCAAGCAAGTATTATCTGCCAAGGTGATCTTATCTGTTTTAAGACGACAAAAAACGCCTTCATTCCATCTTGTGTGTGGTAGTAGTAACGCAAACAGTAATACAGGAATTGGAATTCAATTCGCAAACGTTATTGGAGACTCCCTTACGTTCACTGACAGTCATAAAAATAAACCGTACACTGCCTTACGGAATTTATAGGAAAGAAATTCATACTATATTCTGAGACTTATGGAAAACGCATTAACTCTCTCTCTCGTCTTTCCTTCAATAGAAAATCTTGGAAACTTAGCCTCATTCGATTAAGAATTTGACATTTTGTTATCACGATCTTCCTATTTGATTCTCCAAATTAGCGTCAGATGCTGTCCTAAGGTCAAAGGAATTTACACTCATCGCGAATTGCATAAACAATAAAAAGCCACAACGAATCGCGTAACAACCAATGATAATGAATCTTGACCAAACTATGTTCTAAACTATTGCGGAAACACGACGCGGGAAATGATACACAAATATACTACTGTTTACCTTCTCACAACTTCAATTACATATTTATCTATTTTCGAAATGCAAGCCAAAAAGAATATTAAAAGAATAGAGACGGTGAAATAGGGGGACGTCAAGTCATTAACATGCATAACCTTCGGTTCGGATTCAATACTTTTTTACGCTCTAATCGTTATCATAAATCGGGATATAATGTTGCTAATAGTAATAATTGTTCGTTGTAGGCGTTAAGGCGACCATCAATGCTTGTGCAAAAAGTAGGTATAGTGTATACAAACTCAGTGGACATACCACTTTTCAACAGAATATCGAATAGAATGTTACGTGTCACAGAGTGAAATGCACCATTAAAATCTAAAAAGGCGACTATTGCGGGACGTCGATATACATGTCGCTGTTCAAGTACTTTCGTGAAAGTGAAATATGTAATCTACACTATCTTGTACTGACTGGAATCCGGCCTGATTTTCCCCAATATGTATGCGTTGAAACAGCATACGATAATCGAAGTAAGTTACCTAGATACAAATATTCAAGCATACTCATGACGGTTATCTCACTTTTTACGATTGAAGTTTTTGAAGATGAACAATTCGCACTTAGCCACAGATACGGTCTCCTTATTCCATATAGTACAAAATATATTGGTTAAAGACTTACAGATTATATCGTTACTACCTTAAAATAAGGTCGGAAGCAAATCGTCGGAGCTTGTAACATTGCGACGCTTAATTCCGTATTTCTAACAATGATGGTTGTTCGAGATTAACATTAAACACTGTTGATACACGAACACTTTCTAGGATCGCGATTGATGTAAGGGCGCAAGAAAATTGTCTTCTTGGGTATAGATCATCCATCAAGACGACACACTTCATCGGTTATTAGATTACTGTTGCAATTATATGTTTTTGCGATAACTTTAAATTTGTTCTTGGTCGTTTCAAATCTAAGTTTCAACAAATATAGGATAAACTAAGCGTTTTACTTATTGGGAACTCATCACATAATGTGCAGAATTTGTCGTGGACAGGGCTTTATAAGATGTTTAGTTTATACTGAAAAACGTATGTAAATAATAGGACATATATATATATATATATAGAGAGAGAGAGAGAGAGATCGCAACTTTGATTTAATTAATACAAACATAGGATGTTCGCTAGTGCAAAAGCTACTCCAATTTGTTCAGCATTTCTGGCCAAAACGGGACCACCATCAGCTTTCAAGGTACGCTTAAGTTGGCGTCTAATAGGGCTACAAGTATTTTTATAAACCTAACAAGCATGAACTTTTCGTTAATATGAAGAATATCCAGACTTTGCGAATATCAAATGATTCGTTATACAGAAACCTATAATTATCCATAAACTAGTATCTGTATTTTTCATAGCGGATCACATTTCCGTCCATAGCACAATGGAATTGTCACCTTTAAGAGCAGTTAAAATCGATTTTCAATGAACCCTGTCATTGTTGGAAAGGCGACTAATCGAATTTTCTTACATTCATTTGAGGCTTCTTATTTGTCTTATCGGAAACTGTGAAGGTCCATAAGGGATAAATGCACGATCCAAGTAAACATCCATGTTACAAAACAAACGACAGTCCTGGGTGCAACCTCGTCATCCATAAATAGTTGCTAGTTTATCTATTTGATACCACAACTCTCCGGGAATTGGAGAACGCAAATGTGGCACATTGTTTAACAAATCTGAAATTTGTGCTGTCCAGGCATAACTTATCTTCTGCACACTAAACTTCTAGACCTACTTAGATGAGAACATACATCGGAGTAGAAAGTATGGTTGCTATTGTGTGTGCTGCGTTCTGTGGGAGCATATGTAGCTACATCAAAATTGCAACGCCAAATAATGTATTTTGTAGTTATCATTAAGCGTGCCGCATAAAGTCAGTTGCTCACCGCGATTTATTCAGTCAAACCAGCTATAACTCGAAAACTAAGAAAGATATTGACTCCAAATTATCTGGCTTGAGAAACTTCTGCGGTACCAGAGGCCCGAAGTCAACATTGTGTAGTTAAGGATGGTGCATCTAGTTCAATAATATTTGTAAATTTTATGATTTCTAGGTTCGGATTCACAACATACATAAATTCCTAATTTATGTAGCTTACATGCTAAGTCGTTCCATAACCCACTTTTTTTCAATATTCGCATACTAAATGCGACGAAACGAAAAACTAACATGGGCTACATGACTTGATATTTACTAGAATTACTTTCGAAATGTGGCAACACGACGTAGGCCTCAGTGACATGATCAACATTCAACATATTCACAACATCTACAGGGTCGTTACTGCTTGATTGAGAAGTGGAAAGTGAAGGAAAAGAGAAAGAATTGGAAACCAAAGCGTTGGCAGTAGCCTGGAATTTCCGTCTTTAGTCTGCCAAACATAGCTGACGAGCACTATATTCGTGGGCGCAATTACAGCTACTCGCTTAAATCTCCTCGGAAGCCTACAAAGGGTGGGTATGTGGCCTTTCAAAAGAAAGGCCCCGCCAACTTAGTCGGCGTTCCATAGTTCGCTGTTGGTGGTACATTAACGAGTACTCTGATAGATTTGGAAAGGTGACATCTTGTGATGCGGAGTAGTGAAACATGATACTCAACTGCGTATTCCAAATCAGTGGGCCAGCATCATTCCAGATTATGCCGCGGTGAACTCAACATACTTCATCGTCAGCGTAATTGAACAAGGTCGGAGCAATGAAATCCATGTCGAACGCCGGAGCCAACCGCAAAAAATCATAAAGGCACTTGCTAGTTCGAATAGCTCGTCCCAGCATCTTGAGCGAAATAAAAATTACAGTATCAAAGTTGGCAGGAGTGTTTGTGCAACATTATTGTTGGTGGGCACTACAATGGCACTGTTACTCGGACTTGGGACATATTTCTTTCTCCAGATAGCCACAATAAGTTCGTGCAGATATTTCTGAAGCTGTATTCATCACAAATGCAAACTTCCTAGGAAAAGCCATCCACTCAGGCGGCTTTGTAATCCCACATTACAATCGTAGTCGCTGTCATGTGCACAAGTCTATCTGTCAGTTGGCACCGCCGAGGTGGTAAGCCGGCAATCACATAGCTGGGAATTGTAATCACGACAGTCGTTTGATCACGTCGCAAGTTATTTTAACTGGCAGAGACTTAAACTGACGAAAACCTAACTCAGCAAACAATTGATCAAGAGTAGCAACATGATTAATCTTACCTAATTAATATAAGATCTTCTGGAACCCACCGTGTTGGAGACAGGTATACGCTTATATATATGAAGCTGACATCACAGTCGATGCACAAAACAATTTCAATCATACACCAAATACATTCCAAATAAATAATTGTTCCACATGCAACTAAATAGATGAGGATATAATAAATCAAGTTCTATTTATTGATTCCAATACATTTTATTCTATACATAACTGGAGCACAACTTTTACGGATGTAACAAATAATGCTTTAAAAGGAAATATAATTAGAATATATATATATATATATATATATATATATATATATATATATATATATATAACTAGAATAAAAGAAATAATAGACAAATTAACAAATCATAAACTAAAAAATAATGTTACAGTATATCAAAAGCACATGGAACATTCACATTTGAGAATAAAACATTTTTGAAATAATTTATTGATTAATCAATATTATACACCCATTTAAATCGTAACTTGGATACAAACTCAACAGAAGTTTCACGTAACGGAATCCGATAGCTTTTAGGCTGCTCAGGTGGAGCTGGGAAATTAAAGTTTAAAAGTAACTTGTCAATATATTGCTTTTGAGCTGAAAGTAGGGCTTCGTCTTCTGAAGTAAAATTAACGTTACGACCAGCAAGAAGTTCAAAAGGTCCAGAAGTCATCATAGGAGAAGCAATAAGTGAAATATAATTTTTTGTATAAAATGGCAAGAGTGGATTGCCATCTGCGAATTTCATAGCTGAAAATGTTTTTAAATTTCCAGCCCAGCTAAGATTTGACGGAAGAGATTTTGAAAATAGTTCATAGTCAATATCTTCAGAATTATCATTTATGTTAGTGAATGTGTCCCAGTACATTTCCAAAGTTCGCAAAATTATCGCGTTGTTCAAATAAAGATCTTTAGCTGATCTCATTTGCATAAAATTAGCACCTTTATTGAAACGACGAATTAATCTTTCAACACCAAGAGTCGAAATTGGAAAGAAGTCGCACAACGTAGATTCATTCCACATAAGTTTATTTGTGTTATACAGATTAAACATTTGTATTTTGGCACTAAATGTCAGTACGGACGTTTCTATTGTATTTCTTTAATAAATAACAAAACTATACCTTAAGAGTTTGCGCCTCAAAATGGCAAGCTTGTGTTTCTGTCGTGCATTGAGAAATGCTAACTTTACTGGAGCAAGAAGGTCTTTATTAGCATCAGATTCAACTAATAAATGAGAAAGTTCGTCAATAATTTCATCGTAGTTTTCATGTTTGCTTGAAATATTTCTATATTCTTCTACACGACGGGCACGTCTTTGAGCTTTCCGTTCCCTATCTTTTTTTATACGTCCAGGTACAACAACAATTTTTGCATAGTTTCTTCGTACACTAAAATTCAATAAGGGAGACGTTATCCTAAGCATTAGTCATACACAAGACAGCGTATAGTATTAAGTAATACCCCGATTTTTATTTTACACTAAATTAACTTTACTGCAGTAAATACTTTTAAACATATAAAATAAACACAAATAACGCTATTTATTACATAATGATAAAATATCAGAGCAACTCGTTATTTCAGCAATCAAAATATTGTTAAGCATTTAAAACTTTTGCTTGAATGGAAATTCATAAGAACGACCAGATTTAAGATATTGCCTTACAATATAGAATTGAAGGAGTGTGTGCTACAGATTTGTGTGAAACGCCGCGGCTTCAATTAAACGCCGTACAACGTCCCAAAGTCAGTTAGGTGCCAAGATGGCCGAGAATAGTACTATTAGGGCCCTTAGTAGGGCCGTAATTGGGTTCTCAGGAAAATGCCGAGAAAGTTAGTTAGTATAGCAGTGTCTAGAAATATTCCTAGACACTTGAGACCGGCTCTGGTTGACTGGCTGGTGTTCCTTCTGTTGTGGCGTTGACATAAGCGGCGAGAGACTGTGTGTATGTTTAGTATTGTCTCGTTAAATAGCTGCGACAACACCCTGGTGACTGGCACACGTGAAAGACCAATAAGTAGATGTTGCTCTGTTTCACTATTTGTGCAGCGACTAGATTAGCGTAACTAAAAATGACTCTGCATGTGAAGCAAGTCCAAAAGTCGGCATAGTTGAAAAGTAAGTATGACAGGAGACAGAACGCACAAGTAGTGCACAGAAGAAGGCACACGTGAACACTGACTGGCATGGTAAATTCACCGTGTTTGTATACTCTTGGGATCGAAAGCTTGCACGCCATTGTTAAACGGCAAATTTCGCTTGTTTTAATTGGTGTCGCGTAAATTAAATTTTAATTTCATTTACGAAATATGTCTGTGAATTGTTCTTGAGCCGTTACATCAATTTCCCCTCAGAGAGAAGAAACACATTTCTCTGGGCAAGGCTTGATAAGAAATGAAGGACAGAGTTCGAACCAAGTTAAGCAACTGGTCATTTTTCTGTCCATAACTATAAAAGAATATACCCTAAATACTTGGCTGAAGTATTTTTGTTGGTTGCTTCTACAATGATATGATGCGAAATAACCACAAGGAATTGCTACACAAATTGTTAGCTGTAGTTGCCGGTCATACAGCGTGTGGCAGAATAGAGCAGTGTAAGGTTTGGGAGCCGCAGCGTGAGGATTTCAAGGTAGATTGCTTTTGAAGTTGAAACCTGGGCTGTCTGGATCGCCGTCAATGCGTTTGAATACCACCAAAGGAGCTATTGTGTGTTCGACTTTGTGGTCATAGCATTCATAATGTGGTCACTGAGCAACTGATGAAGTTGAGATATGCATTGAAAGTGGCCTGTACCATGATATGAATTCTACGACTACTTAGTGTTGCTACACAAGGCGATAGCTAATTTAGTTGGTCATAAAAAATAGGCAGTGTGAGCTTAGGTGTGGGCCATACGTTACAATGTAAAAATATATACTTTAAAATCAAAGGGTAACGACAAATGGTGTACTCAAACATTGCCGCAGAGATGGCATAAAGTTAAAAAATATTGTCAGTAACGCGTTATGCAAAGCAAGCTATTGCTAGGTTGAGTTTGTAGGCAGATAGAACCTGAGACGTTTGTAGAAGGTTGTATGTTCCCAGGATCAGGCGCTTCGATAAACGGTTTCAACTTGTCTATGCTTAATGATGTCGGTGTAGCGCCTTGCATAATGATGAAGTATTTTGGCTGTCTGAGCAAAATCGGGCAAGGACCGCGGTACTTTGGTTGTAGTGGTGCAACAGCATTATTGTTGCGAACGAGTACTCTCTTGCAGCTGTGGAGCTGTGTGTGAACGAAGACTGGACGAGGCGTGTGTCTCGGCTGCTGTTCGGACATGTTACCGAAATGAAGTCGAAGGCGGGTAGCTTCGTCTTGTGGGTCATCCTGTGCCGGTAGTAAACGTGGGAGCTGACTAGGCAGGCGTAGATCCATGCCATACAAGAGTTGTGACGCAGATGTTTTTATAGATTCACGAGTACGGGAACGCATGGCAAGCAGAACTAAAGGTAGTGCATCGACCCAGTTGCCATTAATGAACGAGGATGCTAAAGCAGCTTTGAGTTCCCTATGCATTCTCTCTACCACGCCATTAGCTTGGGGATGGTAGGCAGTCGTCTGGCGTAAGATGCATCCCATGTACCGCAAGGTGGTTTTGAAACAATCAGATGAGAAACAAGTGCCTCTGTCCGTGATGACCTCATTGGCAACACCATTATTGGATATCCATGCAGAGATAAAACCGTTAGTTACTTCGTCTGCAGAAATGGTGCCAAGAAGTAATGCCGCAGGCCATAGTGTGAATCTATAAATCAGGGTTAGAAGGTAGCTGTAACCTTGAACATTTGTCAGATGAACTATGTCGATGTGGACGATAACTAGGCGAGAAATATATCGGAAATGTTGCAACTCAGAACGATTGTCCGTGTGATCTTGGTTTTGTGGTAAATGGCGCACACGGAGACCCATCGTTTAGCGTTCTTCCTGTAAGAAGTCAGACAGTCGCCTTGCATTCTGGGGGAGAAATAGAGTGAATTAAGTCGAAACATTTCTCTGAAGGCTGGTTGGCAGAACTGGTTTTTTGGGCTGCGTACCCACGAAGTATACAATAGGTAAACCTTCCCGGATGTGGCATACGAACATGGTGGGATGACGGGCTACTGATCTATGAATTTGATTGTCACCGCGCTGTTCCGTACGCAGGAGGGATGGCGTTAGTGCAAGTTCACTGAGTGTTACGGAGTTGACAGTGAATGGCGACGGCGAAGGTGGTTGTAGCGAGACGTCTGGCCTGGAAAGGACGTCTGCAAGGAAGTTTTGTTCGACATTGACACGAAAGATGTCGAATTGCCATTCGCTTAGACGTGAAAGCAGTCTTTCCATTCTCGCAGGTTACTTGGTGATAGTTGATTTCGCGTTTCGAAGTTTGCTGTCTAATGGTGCATGATCTGTGAAAACAATAAATCTGCTGCAGCCAATGATGCTGATAAAATGGCGCACTGCATCGTGGATGGCGAGGAGTTCTCGACCGAAAATGTCGTATCTCGTTTCTATTGATTGGAGAGTACGCGAGTAGAAACTGATAGGCTTCTGAATTCCGTTGATCTTTTGTTCCAAAGTGCCTTCAGTAGCGAGATCAGAAGCATCTGTAGTGAGTAGAAATGGTCGTTGAAAATCTGGATGCGTTAGCATTGTGACATTTGCTAACTAGTTCATGGCCATTCGAAGTAATTCCTCGTCTTCAGATAACCTAGTGATGATGGAATTCTTGCTAAGTCGTTTTTGATTCCGCAGATGCCTGCACAAAGGATAAAGATATCTTGAAAGGCTGGGAAGGAACTTGCGATAGTAATTTAATACACCCAAAATTTTCTGAAACTCGCTAACAGTCGGCGGTGACTTGATATTCCTGATTGAATTCGCCTTTGACAGCAAAGTTTGAATACCTTGTGGCGTGATACAATGCCGAAGGAATTCCACGAATGTAGTTGAAATCTGCATTTTGTCACAATTGATATTGAGTCCGTGGTTGGGTAAGCGTGAGAGGACATTTTGGAGATACTTGGCCTGTCTGAGTTTAATCACTGAGAAAAAATTGCTGCCGCTGATTTTTTTAAGTAAGGTGTTAATATTGTCACTGAATTTAACGTGCGGTAATCTCCGCAGGCTCTGTACAATCCGTTGATTTGGAGATTTAGTGCAGTGGTTTAAGCCCATGAACTTCGCGATGATCTGATTATTCCCTCTTCCAACAGCCTTGAAATATCCTCTTGGGCAGCTTTCAATTTAGCAGGGACCAGTGGTCGTTTCTTGAGTTCAATAGGTGGTCCTACAATGACGATATGGTGCATCGTATTGCTGAGATCAAAAGCCTCTTGTGTTCTCAAAGAGCTGCTGATATCTATGCTGAATGATGCACTGGGGTTGGCTGAATGACCTGTAATCCCAAATTCTCGGAAGCAGAGACAGACTTGACATGAATACGAAAACTTCTAGCGATTATAGCACCAGTTCTTTGGGGCATAACTGTAAAAAAAATTACGGGGATTCAGATCGCCGTCTACTGTTATTTTGTGTTTTGAGTGTAAAAATGAGTCGAGATTTCACGTGATTTAGCTCGGATTTCTCTATGGCCAATCCTTCTAAAACTTTAGGCACGTTCACTATTGTTCTCTCTAAAGAGGATTTCCTACTATCCTGTGAGGAAGGACAAAATAATGACGAATTTAACTTAGGTTCCAAAACCCTAAATTCTAACCCGCATCTCTCAGATTTGTAATCTATTGAGAGAGTGTTGGGGAGCTGTCTGGCAAACAATTTTCGTGACTGGGGTAGATTGTTAATGAAAACAACCTTAGCCTCATGAACAGAAATATTGGTTTTATAATACCGTTTCTGCAATTCCCTAAAAATCTCAATAGGGCCAAGTTTTTGTATGTCTAACTGCGCATAATTATTTATTATCTGTTCAGTTTCAGTGGGACCAATTAAAGATTCTAGTTAAACAATAATTGATTGCGCGGGTGGTGGTAAAATTTTTAAAATCAAGTTGGGAGCTTGAAGAAAATACCAATCCTATTGTATCTAACCAGTCCTCGAACAACATAAAAACTGGCGGTAGGTTTTTATGTTGTTTGACGACTGGTTAAATAAAATGGGATTGGTTTTTTCTTCAAGCTCGCAAACTTGATTAAAATAAAGATTATACTTCAATTTGGAGGCCAAAAATGGGATTGTGTAGTTTCCTAATGGTCTTAAGCTTCGAATAAATCCGCCGCAGCAATTCTGATGGTAGTTTATCGAAAACCTTTGAAAGTTTTAATGACTGTCATAAACTAGAAACGGGGAGAAAGCGAAGTCTAAACGCATAAAGAATAGTTCGCTATCTCTATCCCAAACAGTAATGTCAATATCTAAAATTGGACCTGGCATTATAAAAATCTTAAGGGATCTTATAAGTATAAAGTTATAAGCAAGATGAAATGCATAAAAAGACGTGAAACGAAACGCTTACCAAAACTGCTTCCACAGTTGAAAGAAAATCTGTTTTCACATTTGAGACAAAATCTGCGTGTTGATCGCAGAACACAGATAAATTTGGTTCTTTCCCAAAATCACAAGTCACAGTTCTGCAATTTCGTACAGTCAAAAATGTTCTTTCATAAAATCAAGAAAAATATACTTCGTACACATTCCAGTTTGGCACACGAGATAACAAAGGTGTACAGTTTTGTGAGTGGGCGAAAATTTTGAAAAGAACACCTTTCCTCAAAAAAATTCCCAACAAAATAATTGCCCACAAGACCTCGACTTTAGAAAGATTCACAACCAGAGTAAAATATTATATATGCTAACGTCAATTTACTGTAATGACAAAAAATAAAATGAAAAAGAAACACAGTCAATTGTATTTAGGCCAAAAGTTTTGTGATTTTCTAATAAGACTGAAAAAGTACTGTTCTTATTATCCTGGCGCGGTCGCAATTTTTAAATGACGTGCGACGTCACAGCGTTAATTCGGTGCCAAGATGGCTGAGAAGAAGTATTGTTAGGGACCTTATTAGGGCCGGCATTGTGTTCTCTGGCAAATGCCGCGAAAGTTAGTTAGTTTAGAAGTGCCTAGAAATACTCATAGACACTTGAGACCAGCGCTGTTAACTGGATGTTGTTCCTTCTGTTGTGGAGTTGACATCTGCGGCGAGAGACTTTGTGGAGGCTGAGTATTGTCTCGTTAAAGATCTGCGACAACAACATGGTAACTGGCATTCGTGAAGGTTCAATAAGTAGATGTTGCTCCGTCTCACTAGTTGAGCCACAACAAGCTTGGCGTGACTGAATGTGACTCTGCGTGTAAAGCCAGTCCAGAAATTAGCGTAGGTGAAAAGTCAGTATGACAGGAGACAGCATGCACATGTAGTGCACAGCAGGAGGCACACGTGAACACTCACTGGCATAGTAAACTCACCGTGCTTATATACTCTTGAAATCGAAAGCTCGCACGCCATTGGTTAATGGCAAATTTCGCTTGTTTTAATTGTTGCCGCGTAAATTATATTTGAAATTCATTTACGCAATACATGGGCAAAATGTTCTTGAGTCATTAAAGGCTCAAGAATATGAGTATCTAGAATCATTAATATATATGTCTCTGCGTAATATGTATATAAATGTAGATACACATATGTGTTAAGTATATTTAGATAAACATATGAGCAACAACGTGAGTTTCTCTCACATCTTGCCCCTTTATAATTCCATCTAATTTTTTCTGTTTTCTATCTCAGATTCACAGATGCGGACTCTTATTTGGATTTATTGTTAGCTCTGATTCCTCCTATCTACGTTTCTTTCCATTCGGGAAGGCTTCATTTAATATCGGGCCTACTGATTTTTCTACAGATGTCAAATTCATGACGTTCATTCCTGATTTTATTTCAATTGATTCTCTAATCAACCTGGTTAATATATTTCGGTTACATAGTGCAATCCGTTTACAGCCATCTCAGTTAAGCTGATGAACTCTCTCCATTGAGTGCCTAGCTAGATCTGAACTATGACTATGTCTTTATTTACATGCAGTTTTATGTTCCTCTCTACGTACCTTTATTGGACGCATGGTTTCACCTATATACCTGAGATTGCAATCTTTACAAGGTATCTCATATACCTCTGATTTGTTGAGAGATCCTCTTTTCTCTTTCTGATTCTTTAACTTATTGCCTTTTGTAACTGATTGTCTTAACACTGTTCGATAAATGTCACTTTAGTAGAATACACGTACGTGTTTATAAGTGGTTGTGTTCTGGGAGTGGGACAGGAATGTGTTTTTGTATACATTTAAGTATTAGAGACTAGATATGATGACCGGATATTAGGAGGAAAAATAAACTTTTGGAATTAAAATAATTATAAATATATCTGACTTGTATGAGGGTACCACATTTGCCACAAGTTGCGTTTTATTCCTGTGCGTATCGTGTCAACCCTGAAGATGGGGCTGGAAATTATTTCCGGATAATTTGGAAAAAGAAGAGTAGAAAATCTTGTTCCAAGTCATTTTCAGACAACCAGTTGATGAAAGGCTTAAAAATGAAGGGACAAGTGAAAACCCATCAATCAAAGCCAATAATCAGAGCACATGTATATGTGCAACATTCAAGATTTTACCGATCTAAGAGTAAATATAGTACTGTCATTGATTTTATATTTATAAAAATCGATAATTTGATCCTAACAAGGGTTTACAGACCGCCGTATGCTAGTTTAAATTATGATATAATTTTTACCAATTATTTTCAATATATTTTGGACTGCCAAGGTTACAATATGGTGGTAGGCAATTTTTATAAGATGCTTGAATGTGAAATAATCAATCTTTTTTCTAATTACGATTAAAGCAGATTATAAATGAATCAACTAGAGGTTCGGAATGCTTAGATAATGTTTATTTAGAAATTGAATCGGTTAACTGACAAAGTTATGATGTTGCAAACTATTTCAAAGAATTGGATCACAAACAAATTATATTTCAATTGAAAAAAATGAGTAGCAAAAAAAAGAAACTTCATTTTGAGAATACAAACGTGAAACGTTCCAGTGCAGGAGGTATTCTCGTAGGGTTGCGGTGAATTTAGCGATGATATGATATTCCTAAAGAAATCGGTTTCATGTGCTGTGCTTTTAATCAGTCTCACTTTCTAGTTGGCGTCCATCCAATTCTTCTCCAGTGTCGTGAAGGGATAAAGCTAAGTCGAAGTATCAAACGTGTATTATGAACAATGTTACAAAGTTACTTAAAAGTCAATGTTAGAAAAAATTGAAGGTGCTCTAGACGGAAACGAGATAGAATGTAGGGGTATTTTCCGGGGTTGCTATCTACCTACATAGAACTGGTAGCTGCTGTTGAGATCCGGGCTTATGATCAATCCCCGGCCTTTTCCCCGTGGCTGATGTGAGAAGGCTTATTCGAATGATCACATATGTATTGTACACAATGTTGCATGGAAAATTCATGGTTAGTCCAAATTGACCGTGCTCTAGACAGCAACAAAACGAAATACTGTTAACATAATTAAATGTCTTATACACAAGTTACAGTTAAACAAAATTGTCCGTGCTCTAGATGGCAATAGAACGAAATACTGTTAACAAAGTTGAATGTCTTATACACAAGTCACAGTTAAACAAAATTGTCCGTGCTCTATACGGCAGCAAAATGAAACACTGTTAACAAAGTTGAATGTCTTATACACAAGCAATTATTCTTTCACTAATGTCTGAATTGTGATGAACACATGTAACCAATTGAAAATATATGATGAAATAAATAAAGTCACTGGTAAATGTTGTCACTGATGATGGGTAGAATAAAATCGTGTAAAAACTTCAATGAAAAAACTTCACAAATAATTTGTCCACTGTTTTCTTTGGTTTTAACTCATTTAATTATAATAATCCATTGTACTCTGAAATTCGGGTACGTAAATTAGATACGAACAATAAATCACTTGTATACTGCGAATAATCCAACGAAGAATAGAAATTCCACTATGACACTATAATCCACCGCATGTTCCCTGCGTATTGCGCGCGGGTGTGTATATTTAATAAACAAAACCCTATTAATTACAAATAAAATTTCAGTTCAAGAAATCTAAATTAAAACTGCTTGAAATTAACAGAGATTGTTTCCAAAATCACAGTTAAGAGAAATATTGTGTAAAAACAGAGTTAGATTATTTGATCTTAAAGAGTAACATATTTGTCGAAATTGAACATCGTTTGGTTGTAACGCGGAGCCGCGTGTTACATACATCCCCCCGACAATGAAAATTAATACACAATGAAGAGGACTAACCTTACAGGAGGTGGTATTGCTCTGCCGTACTTTGTAACAACTGATGTTGGCTCTGTCAACACTGATTCTGGTTCCTCTATATCTCGCGGCGGCGTGACGGCGCCAGTTGGCTCGGTTGTTGATGAGATGTCGGGCGTCAGTCCGTAGTCAGCAAAACTGTCTTGAGGTGGAGTTATCGTTTCCTCACCGAATGATAGGTCAACATGGCGGAACAGCGGGTCATTTGGATCAACGTCGGTCGGGGATAGTCTGTGTTTCCAGACAGCTTCAGCTTTGCCATTAATCTCCAAAATGATGTAATTCTGACGTCGATCTAACACACGATAAAGACGGCGCGTCGATTTGGCTAAAATCCTGTTATCCATATCGTTGTTGACGAAGAACCATTTGCAGCTATGAAAATCTTTGCGTTTATAAATTGGACCATGTTGCTGACGTGTAGGACAGATCGGCCGATTCTGAGCGCTATATTGTAGAAAACTGCGCAGTGGAAACAGAAATGCCGGATCGTTCATCGTTATTGCAGTTTCAGAGCGTGATCGGACTAGTTCGCCAGGCAGCCGTAGACATTCGCCAAATACCATTTCAGCGGAACTACATTTGATCGGCTCACGAGGTCTTGTACGCATTGATAGGAGTACTTTCGCTAAAGCCGCAAGCCAATTTTCTTCTGGGCTAGCCTTGAGCGCCGCTTTCAGTTCTCGGTGTGGCCTTTCGACGAAACCATTTGCTCTCGGATTGCGAGCCGCGGTCACGGAGTGCTTGGCACCATAGTATTGCAGTAGAGCTGCGAACTCTTTGCCGAGGAACTGTGCGCCACGATCGGTTGTCACTTCAGCTGGAGCACCAAACCGAGCGAACCAATTGAGCTCTAAAGCATAACTGACAGTTTCTTGCTTCATGTCTGGCAGTGGTATGGCCTCATAGCATCGAGTGTTACGATCCCGTATTGACGGTAGATATCGCATATTGTTTACGGCAGGTAAGGTTACCAGATCAACGTGTATGTGCGTAAACCGGACTTTGGCACTTGAATGACTTGTGGCGCCGTTTTGGTGTGTCTCGTCACTTTGCATTTCTGACATTCTAGACATTGTTTTGACCACTTCTTGACATTTCGCCGCATGCCAGGCCAAAACTACGTTCTGGATAGAATTTCCACTGAGGCTTCGCCAGATGGATAGCTCATTGAAAGGTAAACCTCGAAGATCTTGTGACGGAGTTTTTCATGTATAAACGGCCGAGGGCCTACGCCAGTTATTTCACACTGCAGCAGAGTTCCATCATAATCAAATGATTTCAGGCGATTGACATCAAATTTCCGAAGTGATGGATCATCTTGCTGAACTGCTTGTAATTCCTGCGTGCTTATAGGTGAAGGAACATGATAGAGACACAGAGTTCTACAGGACGGCTTAGGGAGTCTGCGACCACGTTTTTGGACCCTTTTGTCATGAGAGACTTCATATTCCTACTCGTGTATTCATGTAAGTTATGAGTTGACACGTCGTGAATATAAATGCTTTTTCTTTCCTCTGAGCATCGGGAGTAGAGGAAGATGGTCTGTGTAGATCTTGACTTTTAGGCCTTCTAGATAGGTGTGGAAGTGTAGGATCGACCGGTAGATTGCGAGTAACTCTTTCCCTAATGTATCACATCGCGTCTTGTGAGGTTGTAGTTTATGCGAGTAGAAGGCGATAGTTTGGTGTATGCCATTGATGGACTGTTGAAGTACTGCGCCCATGGCAACGTCGGATGCGTCAGTGATCAATTAAAAATATTGAGACCAATCAGGAGAATGTAGCATAGTCGCTTTGCTTAAGGCCCCTTTGGCATCCTCGTAAACCTGCATGTCGTCCACGTTGAGCTGAATCAGTTGTGATTTTTTGAGAAAACGGCTTTCTGTCACGAGATATTTGTGAAGAGGTGCCAGAATCTTGGCAAGGCTGGGTACAAATCGAGAATAGTAATTCATATTGCCCCAGAATCATCGTAATGCTCGAACGGTGGTTGGAGGCTGTAGATCTTGAATAGCACGAACCTTAGCAGGTATAGGTGTCATGCCATTTTCAGAAGTTTGATGACCGAGGAATTCAATTATTTGCTGTGCAAAGACGTATTTGTTGCCTTGAGGTCGGACGCCATAGTCTGCTAGACGTGTGAGTAGAATATCAATATGCTGTATATGTTCGGACATTGAGTTGGAGAATACCAGGATGTCGTCTAGATATGGAATTAAAAATGGTAGACGATCTAGTATTTCGTCCATAACGCGTTGGAAGGTTTGCGAGGCATTCTTGAGACCGAAAGGCATATAGTGATATACGTGAGTGCTACCTACAGTGAATCTGAGTGCAGTATATGATACGGAGTCTTTGTCCATCGGTACTTGATAGTAGGCTATCACTAGGTCGAGTTTTGAATACACAGCATGACCAATAGCAGATCTGAGAAGGTCAGCTGGATTTGGCAGGATGTACGAATCAGATTGTGCGCAAGAATTGAGAATACGATATTCCCTGCACACCTTGAATGTTGCTGGTTCACTCTTTGGTACTACTACCACAGGCGACGCATAAGGTGAGCAGGATCGTGTACAGATGCCTTGTTGACGTAGCATGGCGAATTCTTGCTCGGCGGCCTTATGTTTGTGTGGGGTCAATGGACGTGCTCGTGAAGGATGAGGAAGTGGTTTCGATAAGATGAAACGATGTTCTGTGATGGCACGCTTCCTCTTGATATCGGGCATGAAGGAGATAGGTTTGAAAAATTCTTCATGACGTTTCAGAACATCGTCCAGTTGTGGTGCATGAAAAACTGGAGGAATTAGCTGTATGGATGAGACTGCTTCGGCGCGAGTCGTATGTTTTAGCGCTGATGTAAGCAACTGATTGTCTGCAGTGCGTATCTCTCGTGTTCTTGGACGAATGGTAAGGTCGAAGTGTTCGAGAAAGTCACGACCAATGATGTTTCTTGTCGTATTGGCAATGATGAAAGGATACTTGAATCATCTTTTTGAGTTGGAGAACGAGATTGTGTGTACTCGTACCCCAAATGTCGCTATACTGAAGCCATTGGCACAGGTCAGATTGCTGGTGTCAACTGGGTGGGAAGGTTCGAAATAATTGAGGCTTAGTAAGCTTACATCTGATCCAGTGTCTATGAGGACTAATTCGCCAGAGTTTGAGTCACGGATAAGAAAAGATGTTGATACTGGCAAATGACGATGAGATTGGTTGCTGGCATTTGGGCGTTTGAAGCATGACTTGACTGGAGCCGTCGCTGTAAATACAATAGTTTGATTGCACTCTAACGCAAAAGCAACGTGCTTCGAGCCATCAAACGTGAAGCGGCCAACGATCTTGGGGTGCTCAGCCTCTAATACCAAGGAGGAGGCTGTCCCCTGCAGTTTTCCTAGCCTTCTATGGGCGGATCCTCCTGAGTTGTTGAGGGTGACCGCACCCACCTAAACGTCGCGTTTTTGCGCGGGAATGTGCAGCCGTTTCTGAGGCAATAACGTGTGGAGTGGCCATAGCTGCGGTGATTCGGGCACCACTCCGCCGGTAACTGTGGAACTGTGGCGCGACCTCTCAACGTTGACCTCCTGGCGCTATTCCGGGACGGTGGTCGACGCTGGTCACGCGTGCTCTGGTCGCGTCTATTATGGACGGCATCTGCTGAGGCCAAATTTGGCCTGACTGTGATGTTCTCGAGCAGGCTGATGAGGCGTTCATTCATGATATTTGTTCCGGCTAATGATGCGGTGGATTGTGATTCGGAGATTCGCGAGGTGATGTGGACTTTCTCTGGGGCAGGTGATCTGTAGTGGTGTCTCCTCCACCACTTGTCTAGACAAGACGGCAGAACGTCGTCTTGTACTTCGACGGATTCGCGCAGAAACGTGGTCATCTCTTGGAGTGCTGGCGGGAGCTTCTGTATGAAAAGTCGCATTAAGATTTCCTTGGGCAGGTTGAATTCCAAGGCTTTCTGCTTCATCTCACTAAATAGCTCAGAAGGCGTGCGGCTACCTAGGGACTTCTGGCTCATTAATTCTGTAAGCCTGTCTTTTCGATCTGGTGTCAAGCGCTGCCTGACGGCACGTTGCAGGCTCTGCCACGGCTGCGCATATGTGCCCTCAGTGTATTGATGCAGATTATCTTTTAGTCCGTGTCTGAAAGACATTGGGATCGTCTCCCAAGCCCTCTAAAATATTGAGCCCTCGTCTGTTATATTGGACACCTTGGCCAATAAAGTAACATCGTCGACCCACTCGTCAAGTTAGTCTGGATCGAATTGGCATATTTCATACTGTGTTCATGTGTTGGTGCGGCCTGTTGCTGGGCTCACCACCGGGCTTCCTGCATTTTCTAAACTGGACGTCATCTTATGCGTATGAGTGTTGTCCAGAAAAGATGGCAGTGTAACATCGTCCTCACCCGTCATCGTGCCGCTGTCTTCGAGCACTGAAATCTGGAAAGTGTGCTTTTCTGTGATATGTGTCTTAGAATTTACTTTCCTTCGTGGCATTCATCCAAAGTGCTTGAAGTTTATAAAATCTAGATTCTGATTAATTCTTTGCTGGCTGTGAGTTCGACGAAACGGGGCACCATTTATGTAGGGGTATTTTGCGGGGTTGCTATCTACCTACATAGAACTGGTAGCTGCTGTTGAGATCCGGGCTTATGATCAATCCCCGGCCTTTTCCCCATTGCTGATGTGAGAAGGCTAATTCGAATGAATACATATGTATTGTACACAATGTTGCATGGAAAATACATAGTTAGTCCAAATTGACCGTGCTCTAGACGGCAACAAATATAAATACTTTTAACACAATTAAATGTGTTATACACAAGTCACAGTTAATCAAAATTGTCCGTGCTCTAGATGTCAACAGAACAAAATACTGTTAACAAAGTTGAATGTCTTATACACAAGTCACAATTAAGCAAAATTGTCCGTGCTCTAGACGGCAGCAAAACGATATACTGTCAACACAATTAATATATCATTCGCAAACGTCTGAATTGTGATGAGTATATGTAACCGATTGAAAATATATGATGATATAAATAAAGTCACTGATAAAAGTTGTCACTGATGATGAATAGACTAAAATTGTGTAAAAACTTCAATAAAAAACTTCACAAAAAATTAATCCACAGTTTGCTTTGGTTTTAGCTTATATGATTATAATAATCCATTGTACTCTGAAATTCTGATACGTAGAATTAGATGCGAACAGTAAATCACTTTTATAAACTGCGAATAATCAAAAGAAGAGGAGTAAGTCTATTATGGCACTATAATCCACCGTATGTTCCCTGCGTATTGCACGCGGGTGTGTATATTTAATAAACAAGACCCTATTAATTACAATTAAAAACGCAGTTCAATAAATCTCAATTAAAACTGCTTGAAACTAGCAGAGATTGAATCTAAAATCACAGTTAAGAGAAATATTGTGTAAAAACAGTGTTAGATTATTTGACCTTAAAGAACACTATATTTGGTAAAATTGAACATCATTGGTTTGTAACGCGGAGCCACGTGTTACAAGAATATTGTTAACACAAAGTTAATATCTAGACACAAAAGCAATAAGTCATAAATCACAGTTATTAAATTCCGAATGTCTTATCGGAATGATTATGAATCACGGATAATCGATCAAAAGCAACTAAATAGTAAATCCTGGCTTTGGCAGCTTAGACACAATAATCCACGGTGAGCGTCTGGCGTGTTACGCGCGGGTGTGTGTTTTTTTAAACAAACCCCATTAATTATGAATACAATTGCAGCTCAAGAAATCTCTACTAAAATATCTTGAAACTAATAGAGATTGTTTCTAAAACCAAAGTTAGGAGAAAGATTGCCTAACACCAGAATTAGCACATGTGAACCTAAGGTGGACCGGGCCTGACGAAATTGAGCCTCGTTGGGTTGTAATGCTGAGCCGCGCGTTACACCAGAATTATCTGGAATCGTTTCAGAGAGTTAAGCGTAATGATTGATTATGAACGATTTTAGATTATGAACACTGATGAATTTGTTTCTTATGTTTCAACGCTATTATCTGATTTATTTCATACATTTACGTTTACGGATATTATACCGAAGCGAATCTATAGGAAATTATGTACACTTAGAATTAAACGAGATAATATAATGAAATGTAGTCTTTCCAAAAGTATTAAAAAATGAGGTTGGATTTGATTGACAATGAAATTAATTCATCACTACTGATAAACCATTAAAGTGTAACGTGCGTCTCCGCTTTACAACCCAACAAAGCTCAATTTCGACAAATTTAGGGTCAAGTCCGTTATTTCTGGTTTTATACAATATTTCTCTTAACTGTGATTATAGCAAAAATCTCTGTTAGCTTCAAACAGTTTTAATGGAGATTTCTTGAACTGCAAATTTAATTGTAATTAATAGGGTTTTGTTTAATAATAAAATACACCCGCGCGCAATTCGCCGATAACATGCAGCGGATTTATGTGACATAACAATCAAAGCCAGGATTTATGTATTTTATGTGTTTTAACAACTCTGCTAAGGCATTATGGATTTATATTTTCTTTTCTTTTTCCATCATTCACTTAAAAATGATTTAAAAATCTGCCAAGACATTCTGGATTTATTTATTGTGTTTATTGTGACTGTTTCTACACGAGATAGTAACTTGTGTTGACAATATATTATTTTGTTGCCGTCTAGAGCACGGTCTATTTGGATTAACAGTGAATTTTAATTTGCTTTGCAACATTGTGTTCAATAAACGTATGATCATTCGACTTAGCCTTCTATCATCACCCATCGGAAAAATGTTGGGGACTAATCATAAGCACGGATCTCAACAGCAGCTACGAGGATTGTTACTGGTGGATAAAATTGATAATGAATTTATGAAATATTTGGTAATTTGATGTGTAATTCACAGAATGAAAGCAATATCGTGGATCTAACTGATCTTTCGGGTAACCAGGACTTGTTATTGACAGTGATGCATTGATAAAATGAATATTATAAGTAAAATTGAAAAAATGATCGCGTTTGTATATCAATTGTTATCCTGATTCATTTACCTTTAACTTTCATGAATGCGCTCTGCAATGTTATAAACTGAATTTTGAATGATAGAAAAATCCCAATTAATATTCTTACGTTAGTAGCTAAACTGTTGCCAAAGGTAAGTTAGCCAACGTGTGCCTATGATCATAGAAAATCTCTATTATCCATTGTTTTTTCAAGATAATAGAACAACTGACACTGGATCATTTAGAATGTATGTTGCAGGGTGATTATGATACAAATCGACATAACTTTACAAAAGATAGATCGACAATTATTAATATGCTTTGTATGTGGAAACATGTAATTACACTAGATGAGAAAAAGTTAGATGCATTAATTATATTTATAGATATTTCAAAAGCTTTTGCTTCTATATCTTTTGATGCTATTTTGAAAGCGAATAATTCATTAAATATTAATCCGAATATTAATAGCTTACTCAGATACTCTTTATGTAATATTGTAGGGGTATTTTGCGGGGTTGCTTTCTTGTTCGTGAATTTTATACCCGTCCTACATATCAATGGTGGCTATTATTACTACCCGTGCGCCTAATCAGTCTCTGATCATTTTCGGATGGTCGACATGAGATAACCAAAAATTGGTTTCATACATATATAAGATATAATGTTGCAAATAGTAATATAATTCACAATTAGTTCAAATTGAATATATGTTGGTCAGCTGCAAAAACAGATTTTATGCAAAATAGGTCTTAAACACTATTCTTAGTTAAACTAAATTTTCCGTCTTCTAGACGACAAAAGTTAAAATGATTTATGTTTATGAAGAATAATGTTTTGCGCACAAGAAGTTATTCTTACACAAATATCTGCATTGGAATGAACATAATCAAATGATTGAAAACACATGATAATCTGAACATAGTAAAATGATTTATGTTATAAAGAAAAATGTTCTGCATAATCCGTATAACGACTTCAATGACAAAAAAACTCACAAATATTTAGTTCAGTGTTTTATCCTCAGGTTATTATATTAATCCATTGTTCTCTGAAGTTCGGATAGTCTAACACAGTAAATCCAATGCGTAACTTCTACAACTAAGCGAAATAAGTTCACTGAGACACAATAGTCCACTGCGTGTTTTTTCCGAATCGTGTGCAGTTCTGTTCCTTTAATAAAAACACTATTAATTACAAATAAAATTGCAGTTCAAGAAATATCGATTAAAACTGCTTGAGACTAAAAGAGATTGTTCCTAAAATCACAGCTAAGAGAAATATTGTTTAAGGACAGAGTTAGAATATTTGACCTTAAAGAGCACAGCGTCTGTAAAAATTGACCTTCGTTGGGTTGTAACACGGAGCCGCGTGTTACAATATAATTTAACAATAATTGATTGCGCGGGTGGTGGTAACAATGCTTTAAATCAAGTTTGCGAGCTTGAAGTAAACACCAACCCCATTGTATTTAACCAGTCTTCGAACAACATAAAATTGTATTTAACCAGTCTTCGAACAACATAAAATTGTATTTAACCAGTCTTCGAACAACATAAAATTGTATTTAACCAGTCTTCGAACAACATAAAATTGTATTTAACCAGTCTTCGAACAACATAACAATTGTATTTAACCAGTCTTCGAACAACATAACAATTTTATTTAACCAGTCTTCGAACAACATAAAAATTGTGTTTAACCAGTCTTCGAACAACATAACATTGTATTTAACCAGTCTTCGAACAACATAACAATTGTATTTAACCAGTCTTCGAACAACATAACATTGTATTTAACCAGTCTTCGAACAACATAACAATTGTATTTAACCAGTCTTCGAGCAACATAACAATTGTATTTAACCAGTCTTCGAACAAAATAACAATTGTATTTAACCAGTCTTCGAACAACATAACAATTGTATTTAACCAGTCTTCGAACAACATAACAATTGTATTTAACCAGTCTTGGAAGACTGGTTAAATACAATGGGGTTGGTGTTTATTTCAAGCTCGCAAACTTGATTTAAAGCATTATTTATGTAATAGAAGCATGAGTATTCAAGTAAATGATTTGAGATCAAAATTTCAAAAAGTAACAAGTAGAAATTCACAAGGATAAAGTTTGAGACCAATTTTATTCAAATTCGTGTTTGCACATTTGGAAAGTATGATCCTTAATGAAGGAGTATGAAAATTTGATGATGATTTAATAATAATCTTTCCGATATATCCGAAAAATATAGTTTTCAAAAATTAATGTGACACTAGATTTGTATGACCTAAATAAATATTTGATAACACTAGGGCTGAGAATAAACAGTAAAAAGACGAAAGAATTAAAAATAGGTAATAAAACAATAGAATAATAATAATAATAATGTCTGGTAGAGCGCAACGACCGGAGTGGGCTTGTTTTTAAACGGAGTTCGAGTTTCATTCTGTTTTAATTTTAGATTCTCGCGCTTTCTCGCCTAAGTTCATCTCTGGAATACACCTGGAATTTACTAATACAATTTTCTTGGAATTTATTACATATCCCTAGTCCCTACCTTTAACACATCAGATTTTGATGTTTCTTATAGACACATATTCAATTTTTTTCTCTCATCAACTTGCGGTCTGTTATCCTCATCAGCCCTCGATCTCGCTCAGGCCGCCAGCGGAAAGCTTTCGCCCGCTTCTCCTCTCCGGTCTAACCATCATTTCCACAGATATCTCTCAGCAATTCTTATCAACTGTAGATCGCTTACGCCAAAAATCAAACAACGGCGAGCATTTCTGTCCTCTAACGGGCTAGACTTATGCTTTCTTGTTGAAACATGGCTGTCCCCTTCCATACACTGCGATGACCTTTTCCTCATCCGTGGGTACGCCTTCCTTCGTAGTGACAGAACTGCCTTTCGAGAGAGCGGGCTGGCTAACTATATCAGATCCTCTTTCATGCCCAAACGTTCTCTGTATCGAACGCACTAGGATTAGAATTTTTCTTGTTTCAGCTTATGATCTTTAACCTAAGTATAACTTCCTGTGGTGTCTTTGGCCCCCAATCTCTCAACCATCGACGAAACTCGCGGGGCTCAACTTTTGTCCACTTTTTTCTCTCAGCACTCCGATTGTTACGTCGTTGTGGGCTACCTTGACCTCCCTCTGGTAAACTGGCAAAATCTAACTTCTGAAAGTCACCCGCTGCTTTGGTTCTTCGCGGATAACCTACTAAACCAATTTACGCACTTCCCTACCCGAGAAAACAACGAAATTGATTGTGTCCTCTCCAACAAAGAGGTGACCAATGTCCAATCTCGGGAGATCTTCCATAATCTCGATCACAGTCAGGTATAGTTCCTAATTCCTTTTTTATCCTTTATCCCTAGAGAAGACACTCAATCATTCAGGCAATTCACCGACTGGGAAGAGTTTCGCCGACTCTGTGACGCCATTAACTGGATGGATCTTATTCTCTCAGACAATCTCTCCTCATATATTTCAGATGTCCATAAGATCTTATCCTCCCTCTTCAATTCTGCCACCTCTATTCAACTCATACACGCAATAACCCTGCGCGTAACTCTAGATTACGCACATCATCACTTGCTTGCTCTCTCGCACTGCGACGTACCGATGAGCACATTAAACTAGTTATCAACAAACTAATGCTCAATATCGAGAGACGCATCCACACTGCACCTAACTCCCGAACAAAGTTTGCAGTCATCAAAAATTAATTACTACATAAGTCCAAAAACTCATATAAATTTCTCTCGGTCGGACAAATCCTTCTTTGCCGACGGTTATTTAAATTATCTCATCGACTCCTTCCCCACTCCTACTCCGCCTGCTGAGATGCTAGACAACGGAGATGCTGAGAACCTACGCTGGTTCAACTTTTCGCCGGCCTTCGTCGCTCAAACAATCAAAGACATCAAATATAAGCACCAATTTGATCAATACGGTGTCTCGATCTTCATGATAGCACTTTTTTCCGAAATCTCTTCTCTCTGGTTGCTGATGTTATCAACCGATGCCTCGTGTCCTTAACCACTGCTACTCCTCTATCTCCTGAGTTCATGAATGCACTCTCCTTTTCATACATATATCCAAGGCTTTTGATTCCTTGTAATTTTCAGCAATTGAATCCGCTTGGTTGAGCAGTGGTATCTGCGGCAGCATCCCCAATCTTATCAGTTACTATCTCTGAAATCGATGCGCAACTTTAAAAGTCGTAAATAGTCACTCGAGGTCAGTTCTTATCGATATGGATTTCCCCAGGTCTCCGTACTGGGTCCTATACTTTTCAATCTTACATTCGCGCAGGTACAGATTGAGGACAATCTTTTAAAGCTGTTTATATATGCTGATGACATGGTCATAGTTTTCAGTAACACCACAGCATCCAACACTTCCTTACCCCTTATATCTCAGCTTTTATCCTCACTCCATTCGCAGCATACCAATAACGGGCTCAAACTAAACGCCACCAAGAATCGTCTGATGAAACTCTCCTCCGACCCATTCTGTTCTCTCCAGGATGCAAAAGTCCCATTGATATTGAAATAATAGATTTAGCCAAGCACCTCGGTATCTATTCTTCAAAATCTCTAGACTTTTCCTCACACATTACACAAACTACTTCCAAACTCTACAAATGAACCCGTTAGATCTGCTTCATGACCAACAACCCCACTACCAAACTCAAGCTGTTCAAGGTCTATGTCCTACCTCTCATATCATACGCTAGCGAATTCTACTGTCCTATCATTCTTGCCTCCTCGTACGCCATCGATCAGATTTCTTCCAGATTTCTAAAGCGTGTCTTCCCTCACAGCCAAATTTATCTAGTAGACTTCATCCCAGTCAATACTACCATACAGAAATTAATGTTTACGACGAAGTACTCCGTCGGTCGACTCCGCTACCGGTCTGCCATCACCTTCAAATTCACACTCAAATTCGTCTGCCCGACACCAGCTTACCCCGCATTAATGCTCGAAACCATCCAGGATTGTATTCCAGTTGATCCAATCTAGTCAAATGGAATCTCTCTTTTTCACCAGATCAAACTGACACGAAATTGATGACAGCACTTTTATTTCTCAACTCCTCCTTCCCCTGTAAGTAAACACTTTGCTAGTCACAATTTAATTCATCTCCACATACCCTACCTTTGATTTGTTATTTCAGTGGTTGTCATGTTAGCCTTTATTGCTAAATAAATTTATTATTATTATTATTGTGTGTATTATTATTATTATTATTATTGTATGTGTATTATTATTATTATAATTAGAAAAGAATTTAGTATGTTTATTTTAAGATACTGTGATTATTGTTTGAGATCAAACTTCTGCAAGAAATGATAGATTTAGGCATAACTATTCAATGTACAGCATCTGATAACAGACTTATTGAATGGTTACTTAGCAGTGCTAATAGCAGATGGGCACTAATAAGTAGAAATATCTTATCAAACGATATAAATTACAGATGTATATAATTTTGATTAGACCGATACTGGAATATGCTGTGGCTACTTGGAATCCATCGAAAAAAGGAATTGTCAAATACGCTAGAAGCCCTACAAAGAAAAGTTGTAAAATATATAATCCCTGTCTCCTGCGCTATATACGGCAGTAGATTACAATTCTTATTCCTGCAAACTTAATGATTTTGTTGGATGTGCCATTGCATAAAAGTTTTCAACTTGAACCCATAAACTGGTGCCTATATGAATCCAATAAGAAAGATTCATGAATTTGGAACTAGATCTAGACAATTGAAAGTATCTCCTCCTTTGATGGGAAATTTTGCGGGTGTTGAGGAAGATATTTCCTCCGACAAAATTAAAGTGACAAAAATTGATAAATTTAAACCATCTTGGATGATTGAAACGCATTTTATTTAAAATGAAATTGTTCGTTTATATTCTAGAACATTCTTTGTTTAAATACTTGGCAGTATATATACTTGGAATTGAGCGCAGTTTCAGTTTCGGTTGTCCGTATGTGACGGGTTGTTATTTCCTGGGCGAGCTTTGTTTATTTCATTTCCTTTATTTTACGTTTACTCGATTTCCACGATATATTCATGCTAACACATTGTCCTTGTTTAATCTTACATATTGGGGACGCTCTGGAACAGGTAATTAAATAATTCTGTTTTTGCCGTCTATTTCTTTTGGTTATTTGATCGGGTGTTTTGTAACGTTTAGAGGTTTCAAATTGCGAATTCCTAACATTAAGTATCAAATTAATATTTAAGTACGATCAACATGGAAGCTAATCTTAAGTTTGAGGACACTAGCAAATTAGCTCAATATATAGCAGGTATGAATTTGATAGATGTGAATGAGAATGCTAGCGTGTCAAATTCAATTATAATATTAAGGACTGAAAACGACCTGGCATCTATGGGGATCTCAAATAACAATAGGTATGTAGTCTCTACAAAACATGGCGACCGCGCCAGTCCAAGAATATTCAGTCTACCGCCATATAAATCTGAAAAACTCTCAAGTTGGGTCGGGAATGCCCAAATGATATTTAGCGCGTATCTTATCGTAAACCCTTTGGAGAAATTTGTTGCAGCAGGGACGGCTCTGCCTGAGAATTTCAGAAACGCATTGGAAAATTTTAGAGGCAGAACTGTGGAAGAAAAACCTTACAATGCATTTGAGTTATTAATGGCCGAAATTCAACAGAGTTATCAGCCTGCAATATCGGCACAAATGTGCGAATTATTAGGCCTAGAGAAAACGCGGCGTCAACTACCATCAGAGTTTTATGAACGCCTTTGTACGTAAGCTTCCAGGTTGAATATATCTAGAGATGTCGTAAATTCTATTTTTACAGCTGAGCTGCCATCCAGGCTTAGAACCACATTAGAAGTATGTGACACAATGAATATTGATTGCCCAACTAAACTCAGGGGGCTGAACGGAGTGTATAAACAGCAGAAACCACAAGTACATGCCGTAAAGGCAGATTCTGTCATGGTGCAACCACTTAGGGCAGATACCGACACCAGCCTGACGATACAAGAAACTTTGCGTTACTTATGCAGAGAAGTTGGTAGTATACGGCTAGACTTTTCGTAACTTCAAAATTAGGAAAGAAATAATAGTCTTCGAGGGAGTCATTCGCATCAACGCTTCGATGGGCCACGCGGATGGTGTAAGGCACATTGCGAATACGGACGAAGTGCAAAGTGCCAAGTGGAGAATTGCATGGAAAGGAAGCACTAAACCGATAGAGAGGAATCTATCACTGGGAAAAGGATAAAACCCCCGCTAGAAGGAGCCGTAGGAGGGTTCCATTGCTAAGGCTCCCAGTCATGCCTAAAAGGCATACTTAAGGCAAAAGCACAAGATGCGACGAGATAAAATTGCACCGATATAGTAGGCAAGAGGGTCAGATTCTTCCTAAGCCGAGATCTGAAAAACATTTCCGGATTATCCAGCAACAAATTCATTATTAAAGATGAATTAACTGGACTGAAGTATCTTACCGAAACGAGTGCTAAAGTAAACATAGTTAGCTCAGACGTGGTAGAAGCAGATTGCTCCACATTTGATTATCAACTATGGGCCACAAATGGAAGTCCGATTGGAGTTAAGGGGATGAAAAAAATGTCGGTGACCTTAGGCAAGAAATCTTCTTTTACATGGAATTTTCTCGTAGCCGATGTCAAGGAACATATCATTGGGATGGATTTCTTAACACATTATAAATTGGCATTAGATCCCAAAGCTAGGACTATCGCAGAAGTCATAGGGGTGTTAATACATATTGAGTCTAAAACTTTGGCAGTTATAACAATTCTTTTACCCCGTTCAACGGTCACACATGATTTCGCCGATATCATAGAGAAACACTTTGCAGTGTTTCAGGCTTTCAGTGCCAAAAGAACAGGATTGAAAACAGGAGTAGAATAACAAATAGAATTGATGGCACCGTTGCCTTGTTCACCAAAGGCTCAACCATTCGCACAACACAAGCGAGATTTGTAGAAGGTCAAATTACAATTTTGCTACCTCAATAGTGGTAGTTCCCAAACCTGAACCGGGTCAATGGAGGGTTTTTGGGAATTATCGTCTATTAAACTCAGTGACAAGGGGTGATTATTATCCTCTCCATAACCAGAGCACTATACTCCGAGACATAATGGGTTATGAGGTTTATTCAACTTTAGATCTCCAGAAAGCGTACTATCAGATACCAATGGGTGAAAGTTATATAATACTCACCACAGTCAGATTTCCAGGAGGGGGGTCGCATGAATTTCTTCGAATGCCTTTTGGATTGAAAAATGCCAGTCAGACATTCCAGTGTTTGGCTGAAGAAATCCTTCAGAATTATCCATTTGCGAGAGTGTACATAGACGTAATTATCATTTTTAGTCGCTCACGTAATGAACATCGTAAGCATTTGGAAACGGTTTTGACCAGGCTGTTACAATATGGATTAGTGGTCAAACACAAAAAGAGTAATATTGAATGCTCTTCAGTTAATTATCTTTGACATATACTTTGCAAAGACGGAATTAAACCGCTGGAAGATAAAATCCAAGCTATTAAGAACGTAAATAAGCCTCGAACTGTGCGCCAGTTGCGAAGGCTCTTGGGCATGATCAGCTATTACCGTCGATTCATTCCAGGTCTAGCCGGAATTCTAGGATTGTTGACACGCCATCTCACTCGTAAAAAGAGCACGATCAAGAAGTCTTGGCCTATGAACTTGTGTCAGGAGACCGGGAAAAAAATTCTGAGGGCCAAGGAAATGTTAAGTGACATAACCACGCTAGCACCTGTAGATTGGGAGAAACCATTCGAGCAAATCACAGATGCCTCAGAAGTTGCAATAGTAGCAGTGCTACAGCAAAGAGACCAGGACATAGTAAGACCGATAGAGTTTTATAGCCGCAAGCTTAATAATCGAGAAAAACGTTATAATACGTTTGTTAAAGAGCTTCTAGCAGTGTATGCCGCAGTTCTACATTTTGAGCATTACTTAGATGGTCATCAATTAAAGTTATTGGCAGATCATAAGCCGTTGATCAACATACTTAGTGAAACAGTAAGGCTCAATTACTCTCGTAAAGTAAATTACCAAATAACCCGATTCTTAGAGTTCGATTTCACTGTATCTCATATTGCTGGTAAAGAGAATGTGGTACCTGATGCACTTGGCAGATTGAATGAAGCAGATGTCGAGCTGATATATCAAGGTCCATTGAAGAATCTAAATGATTCTCCGAATAATTTAGTAAATCAAATCGAGGAAGCAAAAGTATAGGATACCTGTACGTTAGTTTTGTCCAAAAGACCAGGATATGTTCGCAAGCTCCTGAGTGGCAAATGGTTGCTATGCGAAACGTCTAGAATTCAACCACGACCATATGTGCCGTTGGAGTTACGTGCTAAAATTATCCAACTATTACATAACATGAGACATCCATCCATAAAGGCCACCATTCGATTAGTTACCAACAGATACGTATGGCCGCACATGTCTAAAGACATTCGGGTATGGGTAAGAGCCTGTGCCAAGTGTCAAACGTGTAAGGTGTTGAGACATACCAGAACCGAGATACAGAATATTGAGATACCAATTTGACGGTTCAGACACGTACATATAGGCATTGTCGATATGTCTGAGATCAATGACCATAAATATTTGCTAACTATGGTAGATCAATTTAGTCGCCAATTCGAAGAAGCGATTTTCAAAGATATGTCAGCGCAAGAAGTCTTATTTGCGTTCCTACATAATTGAATATCGCGTTATGGTGTTCCAGAAATGGTCACTAGTGATCGCGGTAGTCAATTTAGGTCAGAGCTTTTCAAAAGATTTCTCAACATCATAGGAACAACTGTATTGCATACTAGCGCATACAACCCACGAGCAAATGGGTTGGTAAATTCCAAGAAACATATCACAGAAAAACACCCTCTCGAGATCACAATGCTCGAAGACAGCCGAACGATGACGCGTGAGGATGATGTTAAACTGTCATCTATTCTCGACAACACTCACACACATAAGATGACATCCAGTTCAGGAAATGCAGGAAAGCCGGTGGTGAATCCAGCAACAGGCCGCACCAACACGTGGACACAGTACAAAATATGCCAATTCGATCCAGACTACCTTGACGAGTGGGTCGACAATGTGACTTTATTGGCCAAGGTGTCCAATATAACAGACGAGGGCTCAATATTTTTGAGGGCTTGGGAGACGATCCCAATGTCTTTCAGACGCGGACTAAAAGATATTCTGCATCAATACACTGAGGGCACATGTGCGCAGCCATGGCAGAGACTGCAACGCGCCGTCAAGAAGCGTTTGAAACCAGATCAAGAAGACAGGCTTAAAGAGTTAATGAACCGGATGTCTCTAGGTAGCCGCACGCCTTCCGAGCTATTTAGGGTGATGGAGCAGAAATCCTTAGAATTCAACCTGCCCAAGGACATCTTAATGCGACTTTTCATACAGAAGCTCCCGCCGGCACTCCAAAGATGGTCACGTTCCTGCGCGAATCTCTCGAAGTACAAGACGACGTTCTGCCGGCTCGTCTAGACAAGAGGTGGAAGAAACATCACTACAGCTCACCTGACCCAGAGAAACGCCACATCACCTCGCGACTGTCCGAATCACAATCCACCGCATCATCAGCCGGAACAAATATCATGAATGAACGCCTCATCAGCCTGCTCGAGAACCTCACAGTCAGGCCAAATTTGGCCTCAGCCGATGCCGTCCATAATAGACGCGACCAGAGCAGGCGTGACCAGCGTCGACCACCGTCCCGGAATAGCGCCAGGAGGTCGACGTTGAGAGGCCGGGACACCGTTCCACATTTACCGGCGGATTGGTGTCCGAATCACCGCAGCTATGGCCACTCCACCCGTTATTGCCTCAGAAACGGTTGCACATTCCCGCGCACAGACGCGACGTTCAAGTTGGCGCGGTCAACCTCGACAACTCAAGAGGATCCGCCCATGGAAGGTTCGGAAAACTGCTGGGGTCAGCCTCCTCTGCGGCATTAGAGGCTGAGCACCCCAAGATCGTTGGCCACTCCACGTCTGATGGCTCTAAGCACGTTGCTTTCGCGGTAGAGCGCAATCAAACCATTGTGTTTACAGCGACGGATTCTGTAAAGTCATGCTTCAAACCCCCAAATGCCAGCAACTAGTCTCATCGTCAATTGCCACTATCAACATTTGTCTCATTCGTGACGCAACCTTTGGCAAATTATTTCTCATAGACACTGGATCAGATGTAAGCTTACTACGCCACAATTATATCAAACCTACACATCCTGTCGACACCAGCAATCTGACTTGCGCCAATGGCTCCAGTATAGCGATGTTTGGGGTACGAGTACACACAATCTTGTTCTGCAACTCAAAAAGATGTTTCAATTATCCTTTCGTCATTGCCAATACGACAAGAAACATCATTGGACATGACTTTCTCGAACACTTCGACCTTACCATTCGTCCAAGAACTTGAGAGATATGCACTGCGGACAATCAGTTGATTTCATCAGTGCTAAAACATACGACTCGCGCCGAAGCAGTCTCATCCATACAGATAATTCCTCCAGTTCTTCATGCACCACAACTGGACGATGTTCTGAAACGTCATAACGAAATTTTTAAACCTATCTCCTTCATGCTCGATATCAAGAGGAAGCGTGCCATCACAGCCTATCGTTTCATCTTAACGAAACCACATCCTCATCCTCCACGAGCATGTCCATTGACCCCACACAAACATAAGGCCACCGAGCACGAATTCGCCATGCTACGTCAACAAGGCATCTGTACACGATCCAGATCACCTTATGCGTCGCCTGTGGTAGTAGTACCAAAGAGTGAATCAGCAACATTCAGGGTGTGTGGGGATTATCGTATTCTCAATTTTTGCACACAGTCTGATTCGTACATCCTGCCAAATCCGGCTGGCCTACTCAGATCTGCTATTGGTCTTGCTGTGTATTCAAAACTCGACTTAGTGAAAGCCTTCTATCAAGTACCAATGGACAAAGACTCCGTATCATATACTGCACTCAGATTCACTGGAGGTGGCACTCACGAAAATCACTATATGCCTTTCGGTCTCAAGAATGCCTTGCAAACATTCCAACGCGTTATGGACGAAATACTAGATGGTCTACCATTTGTAATTCCATATTTAGACGACATTCTGGTATTCTCCAACTCAATGTCCGAACATATACAGCATATTGATATTCTACTCACACGTCTAGCAAACTATGGCCACCGACTTCATGGCAACAAATGCGTCTTTGGACAGCAATCAATTGAATTCCTCGGTCATCAAATTTCCGAAAAAAGGGCATGACACCTATACCTGCTAAGGTTCGTGCTTTTCAAGATATACGACGATTCTTGGGCAAGATGAACTACTATTCTCAATTTGTACCCTGCCTTGCCAAGGTTCTGGCACCTCTTCACAGATATCTCGTGCCAGAAAGCCGTTTTGTCAAGAAATCACAACCGATTCAGCTCAACGTGGACGACATGCAGGCTTACGAGGATGCCAAAAGGGCCTTATGCAAAACGACCATGCTACATTCTCCTGATTGGTCTCAAATTTTTTAATTGATCACTGACGCATCCGACGTTGCCATTGGCGCAGTACTTCAACAGTCCATCAATGGCATAAACCAATCTATCGCGTTCTACTCGCAAAAATTGCAACCTCGCAAGGCGCGATATGATGCATTAAGAAATGAGTTACTCGCAATCTACCGGTTGATCCTACACTTCCACACCTATCTGGATGACCGAAAGTTCAAGATCTACACAGACCATCTCCCTTTACTCCCGAAGCTCAGAGGAAAGAAAGAGTATTTATATTCACGACGTGTCAACTCACAACTTACACGAATACACGAATATGAATATGAAGTCACTCATGTCAAAGGATCAGAAAACAAGGTCGCAGACTCCCTAAGCCGTCCTGCAGAACTCTGTGCTTTAATCCTGTGTCCTTCACCTATAAGCACTCAGGAATTGCAAACAACTCTGCAAGATGATCCATCACTTTGAACATTTGATGTCAATCGACTGAAAACACTTGATTATGATGGAACTCTGCTGCAGTGTGAAATAACTGGCGTGGGCCCTCGGCCGTTTATACCTGAAAAACTCCGTCACAAGATCTTCAAAGTCTATTCTTCAATGAGCCACCCATCTGGCGAAGCATCCGTGGAAATTCTATCCAGAACGTACTTTTGGCCTGGCATGCGGCGAGATGTCACGAAGTGGTCAAAACAATGTCTAGAATGTCAGAAGTGCAAAGTGATGAGACACACCAAAACGGCGCCACACGTCATTCAAGTGCCCAAAATCCGGTTTACGCACATACACTTTGATCTGGTAACCTTACCTGCCGTGAACAATATGCGATATTTCTGTCAATACGGGATCGCACCACTCGATGTTATGAGGCCATAGCACTGCCAGACATGAAGTAAGACAATTCCAGTTACGCTTTAGAGCTCAATTGGTTCGCTCGGTTTGGTGCTCCAGCTGAAGTGACAACCGATCGTGGCGCACAGTTCCTTGGCAAAGAGTTCGCAGCCCTACTGAAATACTATGGTGTCAAACACTCCGTGACCGCGGCTCGCAATCCGAGAGCAAATGGTTTCGTCGAAAGGCCACACCGAGAACTGAAAGCGGCGTTCAAGGTTAGCCCAGAGGAAAATTGGCTTACGGCTTTACCGGAAGTACACCTATCAATGCGTACAAGACCTCGTGAGCCGATCAAATGTAGTTCCGCTGAAATGGTATTTGGCGAGTGTCTACGACTGCCTGGCGAACTAGTACGATCACGCGCTGAAACTGCAATAACGATGAACGACCCGGCATT
This sequence comes from Eudiplozoon nipponicum, assembly GCA_029291075.1. NCBI lineage: Eukaryota > Metazoa > Platyhelminthes > Monogenea > Mazocraeidea > Diplozoidae > Eudiplozoon > Eudiplozoon nipponicum. The sequence goes on from JAQBSW010002272.1 coordinate 52,949, forward strand.
TCTGTTTCCACTTCGCAGTTTTCTACAATATAACGCTCAGAATCGGCCGATCTGTCCTACACGTCAGCAACATGGTCCAATTTATAAACGCAAAGATTTTGATAGCTGCAAATGGTTCTTCGTCAACAACGATATGGATAACAGGATTCTAGCAAAGCTGAAGCTGTCTCCAAACACAGACTAACCTCGGCCGACGTTGATCCAAATGACCCGCTGTTCCGCGATGTTGACCTATCAGGCGGTGAAGAAACGATAACTCTACCTCCAGACAGTTTTGCTGACTACGGACTGACGCCCGACATCTCATCAACAACCGAGACAACTGACGCCGTCACACCGCCGCGAGATATAGAGGAACAAGAATCAGTGGTGCCAGAGTAAACATCAGTTGTTACACGGTACGGCAGAGCAATAACACCTCCTGTAAGGTTAGCTCCCTTCATTGTGTATTAATTTTCATTGTATGTAACACGCAACTCTGCGTTACAACCCAACGATGTTCAATTTTGACAAATATAGTGCTTTTTAAGGTCAATTAATCTAATCTTTTTACACAATATTTCTCTTAACTGTGATTTTAGAAACAATCTCTGTTAGTTTCAAGCAGTTTTAATTGAGATTTCTTGAACTGCAATTTTATTTGTAATTATAAGGGTTTTGTTCATTAAATATACACACCCGCACGCGATACGCAGGGAACATGCGGTGGATTGTAGTGCCATAGTGGAATTACTTTTCTTCTTTGAATTATTCGCAGTTTATACAAGTGATTTACTGTTCGTATATAATTCTACGTATCAGAATTGCAGAGTACAATGGATTATTACAATTAAATGAATTAAAACCATAGCAAATTGTGGATTAACTATTTGTGAAGTTTTTTTATTGAAGTTTTTACACGATTTTAATCTATCCATCATCAGTGACAACTTTTACCAGTTAATTTATTTATATCATCAGATATTTTCAATCTGTTACATCTTTTCATCACAGTTCAGACGTGTGTGTACGGTTTATTACTTGTGTTGACCGTATATCGTTTTACTGCCATCTAGAGCACAGGTAATTTTGTTTAACTGTGACTTGTGTATAAGACATTCAACTGTGTTAACAGTACTTCGTTCTGTTGCCGTCTAGAGCACGGTCAGTTTGGACTAACTAAGAATTTTCCATGCAACATTGTGTACAATACATATTTGATCATTCGAATTAGCCTTCTTACATCCCCCATCGGGAAAAGGCCGGGGATGGATCATAAACAGGGATCTCAACACCAGCTACCAGTTCTATGTAGGTAGATAGCAACCCCGTTAAAATACCCCTACAATACATCTACATTTGTTACAGAGTTTAATTGATAAGCAATAACAGAAAAAATCCATCATTTTCCGTGGGGAGTACGCGCTGAGTTAAAGTTTTCAGTGTAGCGAAACAAATCTGAATGCATCCGCTTAAGATATACTGACATCAAGAATATATAAATTAAGGTGATGCAATACATTTTAGAACAATGATTGGGAATCTAAAAAGCACGTCAATTAATCTTGGATATGTTAAATATATTAATTTTGTTAACAAAGAACAGAAAATATAGTTTATAATATTTACAATTTACATAACAATTTATTATTACCCAGAAAATAAAACAAAATTGTTCTTGATTAAAGAACGACATAATACTCACAAACAAAATATATTAATGAGAACTGTATTTATTACACAAAATGTTTCATCGTATATTGAATTTACCTTACACACTCGTTGGCGGTATATAAAATAAAAAATACAGAGTATAAAATTATTTCCAGGCAACACGATAACCCTAATATAACAAGCCTTTAGTTGTGTGTGCTAGAATGAGGCTATTCTCAAATTTTTAAAATTTAGCTTGTCTCAAATATAAAAATAATGGTGAAAATTTCAGTGTAGAGGCTCCAACACTATTAGCTAATGAGAGTCTCATAGACATAAATTTGGATTTAGTCTTAATATGCCCATATGAGTCTGACAAAATAGGGTTCTCTTCATTATCTCTGAAGTTCATGCCTACAATACTTCAGGAAGATATTTCCTCCGACAAAATTAATGTGACAATTATTGATAAATTTAAACCACCTTGGCTGATTGAAACGAATTTTTATTTAAAAAGAAATTAAACGTTTATTTTCTAGAACATTCGTTGTTTAAATACATGACGTTTGATATACTTTTAGATTGTGCGTAATTTCAGTTTCAGTTATCTGTATGATTGTGAGCTTTCTCAACAATACATTTTGTTTCTTTTCTCCAATTTGCGTTTTTAATTACTCGATTTTCACAGTATACTCCTGCTATCATTTTGTCTTTGGAATCGTACATATTGGGGACGTTCTGGAGCAGGTAATTTAATAATTCTGTTTTTCACGTCTTATTTCTTTCCAGGTTATTTGATCGGGTGTTTTGCTACGTAAGAAGTTTACATTCCGTTTGCCTAACACTAAGTTATCAAATTAATAATTAAGTACGATCAGCATGGAAGCTAATATTAAGCTTGAGGACACAAGCAAATTAGCTCAAGATTTAGCAGGCATGAATTTAATAGATGTGAACGAGATTACTAGCTTGCCAGATTCAATTGTATAATAAAGGACTAAACACGACTTGGCATCTATGGGGTTCTCAGTTACTAATAGGTACGGAGGCTCTACACAGGTACGGAATAAATAAAATTCAAATTACACGCAATTCAACCGTATATATATATAGTCTTTTTAAATACCTGTCTTAATAAAATTCATAGTACCTTTCTATGTGCAAAAAACAAAAATAAATTTTATCGGATGCAAGAAGCACTTTTTCCTCATTTTCTTTTCAAGTATCTACAAATGAACATAACTTTACATATAAATTGAAAGCCAAAAACACGATAGAAATATATAAATATGGAGAAAGTGTAAAAAAGAAACCAACTAACTGCGTGCGTTACTTCTATTCAAGCTCAATGCCTGAATATGCTTCTTCTGCTTGCATAAGTCCGACTGAAATTTGTTTATCCATAAGGCTTCGTATGTGGCTAGCTCCCTTTTGTTATTGAATTTAGTAATTATTTTGAATGCTAAGTCTGGAAAACATACATGCAATGTACCAAATCGTATGAGCCAGCGCTCTTCTTATCACTTTATAATATTCTCTGTTATGATTTTATACAGTAATACAAACTTGACGAATCGGGTTAACTTAATGACCGCCGCCAATGGATATACTAGGTCAATATGCAGAATTTGGTTCCTTGCAGTGGCACTGAAAGCAATCGGGTTAAACTTTTCTGATTTTGTGGTTTATAAGGTTTATATACAACTCTAAGAATTCAAAGGATTTATCTTATGGGAATGACCCGGACTATCCTTATTGATGCAATGGTGGACCCTATTGCTCCATAGAAATGACCGTTCTCTAAGGGAACTAAACTGATTTTGCTGAACCTTAGACGATGTATTCGTCGCAGACGATTTCTTTTTATATTGAGCTTGCTTCCAAGCTACTGGCTTCCGCCGTCCGTCCCGGACTCGCTCATTATACCGCCGGATTTCGTAAAGGGATCAATACGTAGTGCTGCGCCGGCCAACGTGGTGGCCATCATAGTTGAATTAGTTGGAGCTTGGGTTCTACCATCCAGGCCACACTGCGTACTCTATATTGTGCCATATCTGTTAGCATTCAGCAGCATAAAAATGATGGCCTCATGCGGTTTTTATCCGTGCAAAATTCAGTTAGCCTAGATAACCACCGCTTGATTTGTGCCATGGCATATGTGGGCATCTTACCCGGTAGATTTTCGAGTCTGTACAATTCTGAAAAAATCTGATATGTCCCAGCTTGGAAGTGATCCGATACTCGAACCTTTCTATTCTTGATACTTCAGGTCGACAGACAATTCTAATTGGACAGCAACTATACGGACAATTAAAACCTGGACAGCCACGCATCCAAAAGTTGAGTCTAATGAAAATTCTTGCACGCAAACAGAAGCTTAAAATTAATCAAATCAAAAGTGTGGACTTTCCACATCTACGAGTGCAAGTATAAGCTTAAACTCGGACAACAGTCGGAGATGCTCGTTGATTCAGATGACAACATCAGCATATGTCCGTCTACTGCCTCTAAGGAAAGGATGCTATTGATGATTTCAACGATATTGGCTAGGTCGTTTTATATGAATGCTCTCAATTTAATATATTTGGGACTTCCGACCGAAACCTAATTATCCTTAACCCCGCTGTCAGAATTTTCATTTGTGCAGACAATAAAATAACTGATTATTTCAATCTATCTGCAATCATTTTGCTCAACACAAATGCTTTATTTTTAATCAATTATTTATGGGGATTTGCTCTTATAATGCACGTCCATTTAGTAAATTAGAAAACAAATATTTTTTAAGGGCTCAGACTGATTCGCTGACATATAGTCAAAACAAAATTCAAATTCCAATACGCTGAATCAATTTAAAAGCGCAAAATTACTATTGCCCAATTACGTGCAACTTTGCACCTAGATAAGCACGTGCAATAACCATAAAACACATTTCTGCTTTGCTCGCTACGTGTGATTTCTGTCGATTTCTCCACTTGACTGTCTACATACGCCGTCTTGTGGACTTGCGTTTAACACACATTGTTATCTTGTCGCTTGGCCTTCCGTCACGCCAATATTCTTTTTGCTGCACAACTATTCATACGTAATCGATCATCTACTAACCGGATTTCAACCTGTGCTAGCCACCACGATATTGCCGCAGATCTTCAACATGACAATTCTAAGGCTTTAAACAGCAACTCGCACCCGGTTTCGGCCACTCTATTTACTCTGGTGCATCCACACATAAGAAACACCAGCAACCAACCGAATCATACAGAACAAGTGTCCAGAAGTATTTATAGACACTGCAGCATACATAACTTTCACGGTTTTGGCTGGTGAACGATTTACAGGCCCTATTAAGGACCACCCATTTTAAACGTTCTCAGATTATTCCTATATTGTCATCTTTTTGTAACGTCGCGCGGCATTTACTTGCAAGCGGGGTGTTTATAAAGTCAAATTGGTCTGATGAATATCTACGGTAAAACCGTATTGGTTGGCACCGGTAGAAATCCTATTAATTAATAAACGATTACGTATGACTAGTTGTACAGCCAGAAGAATATTGGAGCGATTGAAGACTAAGTGACATGATGACACAGTGTGGTAAACGCAGGTCCAGAAGATAACTTAGGTAGACTGTCAATTGGAGAGAGCGACAGAAACCACACGTACCAATCACAGCCGAAATGTGTTTTATTTTAATTACACTGTGCTTATATAGGTACAAAGTTGCTCGCCATTAAGAAACGGCAATTTTGCACCCTTAAAATGATTCGCGGACTAAAATTTGATTTGATTATGGCAATGTCGGCTAATTAATCTGAGCCGTTACAATTTATTATTTCAAATTCATTTCTGCGGTTCGAATGTTGCTTTCATCTTTATTCTGACAGTTTCAACTTAATTCATACACTTCTGCGACAAATTAATGTTGTATTCACGTAAGCCTTAGGTAGGACCGTTGGTGCGTTCTCGGTTTCAAAGACAGCTACTGCTACAATTACTTTCATAGTTCCGTCTTTTTAACGGGATACCAATAAAATGAAAACGATCAGACTAATACAGTTGGGTCAGTAGGTTACCAAGTTAGCATGGCTCTCTGATGCTAGCGAGATCATCACTGCAAAGCCCGGGCTAACAGTGCAGTGCGACGTTATTAAAAAGACAAAATAAAAGATTGGAGAGAACAGTTACTGTGTGTGAACCTTGACAGGGCCAGGGAGAATTTCACTAGCATATGCCGCGATTATATATGAGTTTTAGTAGCGTATGGAAGTCTAAAACTCAAAATAGACACTAACTCATGTGTAGATGATGAAGTATTTGGCAATTTGATATGTAATCCACAGAATGAACGAAATTTCATGGAACTACCTGATCCTTTGGGAGACCAGGAACCAGGACTTGTTATTGACAGTGATGAATTGATAAAATTAATGTTAAAAATCAAATAAAAAATCAAAAAGACCACACTTGGTATTTTGATTGATAACCTGCTTCAATTACCCTTAGCTTTTATGAATGCACTCTGCAACTTTATAAATAGAATTTTGAAGAATGGGAAATTACCAATCGATATACTAACGATAGTAGCTAAACCGTTGCCAAAAGTAAGTAAGCCAACGTGCGCCAGTGATTATAGATTAATCTCTATTATCCCTTCGTTTTTGAAGATAATAGAACGATTGATACTAGATCATTTAGAACGTATGTTGCCGGCTGATTTTAATTATGTCAACATGGCTTTACGAAAGATAGATCGACAACTACTAATATGCTTTCTATGTGGAACATGTAATTACATTAGATGAGAATAAGTTAGATGCATTTATTGTATTTATAGATATCTCAAAAGCTTTTGACTCTATATCTTTTGATGCTATTTTGAATGCGATTAGTTTATTGATTATTGATCCGAATATTTTTAGATTACTTAAATGCTATTTATATAATCGAAGAATGAGTATTCAAGTAAACGATTTGATATACAAAATCGAAAAAAGTAACAAGTGGAATTCCACAGGAATCAAGTTTGGGGCCAATTTTATTTAAAATTGTATTTGCACATTTGGAAACAAAGATCCTTAACGGTCGAATTTGCAAATTCGCTGATGATTTTTAAAAAATCTTTCCAATTGATCTAAAAGTTGTCAAATTCTCCAAAAATAATGTGACATTAGATTTGTATGATTTGAGTAGATATTTGATTACACTAGGGCTGAGAATAAACAATAAAAAGACGAGAACTTTAAAAATAGGTAAGAGAACAGACTTTCATTATTTTTATTTTTATGATGCTGTGATTAATGATGTGTTTGAGATTAAACTTATGCAAGAAATAAAGGATTTAGGCATAAATATTCTGTAACACGCGGCTCCGCGTTACAACCCAGCGATGTTCGATTTGGACACCTTTATGTTGGAGTTTCCTGATGTTAATTACTCCCTGCATTTGATTGGTAGCGGCTGTGGAAATCCGTGCACATGATCAATCCCCGGTTTTTTTCCCGATGGGTGAAGTGAGAAGACTAATACGAATGATCACAAATTATTTGTAAATAACGTCGTATATAAGATCATAAGTAGTCCAAATTGACCGTGCTCTAGACGGCAATAAAACTAGATTTTTAACACAATTGAATTTCTTATACACCAGTCACAGTCAAACTATATTGTCCTTACTCTAGACGGCAAAAGGACTGAATATTGTTTACAAAGTTGAATGTCTTAAGCACAAGTCACAGTAAAACAAAATTGTCCGTGCTCTAGACGGCAGCAAAATGAACGCTGTTTACAAAGTTGAATGTCTTACACACAAGCAATTATTCTTTCACAAATGTATGGATTGAAATGAATATATGTAACCGATTGAAAATACATGATGATATGAATATAATCACTGGTAAAAGTTGTCACTGATGATAAATGGATTAAAATCGTGTAAAAACTTCAATGAAAAATATTCAAAAATAATTAGTTCACTGTTTGCTATGGTTTTAACTTATTTAATTATAATAATCCATTGTACTCTGAAATTCGGATAGGTATAGTTAAATGCGAACAGTAAATCACTTGCATAAACTGCGAATAATCCAACTGAGCGAAATAAATCCGCTGTGACACTATAATCCACCACATGTTCCTTGCGTATTGTGCGCAGGTGTGTATATTCAATAAACAACCCTATTAATTACAAATAAAATCGCAGTTCAAGAAATCTCAATTAAAACTGCTTGAAACTAACAGAGATTGTTTCTAAAATCACAGTTATAAGAAATATTGTGTAAGATCAGAGTTAGATTATTTGACCTTAAAGAGCACCATATTTGTCAAAATCGAACATCGTTGGGTTGAAACGCGGAGCCGCGTGTTACAGTTTAATTTTTTAAAAACACCCGCGCAATTCGCAGGTAATATGCAGTGGATTTATGTGTCTCTATGTTCAAACGTTGGATTAACTTGATTTACATGCCTTAACCCTTTTTTACACAACTAATAACATTTCAGTTATGATTCTACTGATCCAAACCTCCGATGTTTCTCGATTATATTTATCCGAAACTCTATAGTTCAATGTATTTATGTGTTTAAGCATTCAAAACCTAGCAAACAGTGGAATAATTATTTGTGGTGCTTATCATGACTACTTTAACAGGATTTCTCTCCACCAATTATCAGTGACAATATTTATTGTGTTTCTTTCCATCAATTATCAGTAACTTTAAACTAAACTGCTAATCAATCTGGATTTATATCCTCGTACGTTTTCAATCATTTACATAAATTCATCACGATTCAGCCGATTGTATTTATTGTGACTACTTTTGTATAAGGCATTAAATTATGTTGACAATATATTATTTTGTTGCCTTGTAGAGCACGGTCCATTTGGATTATCAGTGAATTGATTCACGCATTGCAACATAACATTCAATAAGCGTCTGATAATATGGATGAGTCTTTTTACTTCACCTTTCGGAAAAAGTTTAGGGACTAATCATGGAACGGGTAGTGATAATAGCCACCATGGAAATGTAGGAATAGGATAATATTACTAAGTAGACAGCTACCCCACAAAACCTATAGAAAACCCATTTATGTGAGAGGTTTTGTAGTTATAAGACAGATTGTTGCCAAAATCACAGTTAAGAGAATCTTTTTATAAAATCCAGAGTTAGACTATTTGACTTTAAAGAGAACTATATTTGTTAAAATTGAAAATGGTTGGGTGTTAATACGGAGCCGCGTGTTAGATACACCCCACCCGACAAGAAAATTAGTACACAATGAAGGGGGCTAACCTTACAGGAGGTGTTATGGCTCTGCTGTAACGAGTAGACACTGATGTTGGCTCTGTCGCCACTGACTCTGGTTCCTCTATATCAAGCGGCGGCGTAACTGTGTCAGTTGGCTCTGTTGCTGGTTAGATGTCTGGCGTCAGCCCGTGGTCGGTAAAACTGTCTGAAGGAGGAATAATCGTTTCTTTGCTGCCTGATAGGTCAACATCGTAGAACAGCGTGTCATTTGGATCAACGTTGACCGGGGATAATCTGTGTTTGGAGACAGCTTCAGCTTTGCAATTAATCTCAAAAATAATGTAATTTTGACGTCAATCTAACACACGATAAGGACCGCACTTTGGTTTGGCTAGAATCCTGTTATCCATTTCGTTGTTGGCGAAGAACCATTTGCAGCTATAAAAATCTGTGCGTTTATAGATTGGACCATGTTGCTGAAGTGAAGAACAGATCGGCCGATTCTAAGCATTATAATCTATGTAACTGCGAAGTGGAAACAGAAATACCGCATCGTTCATCGTTATCGCAGTTTCAGAGCGTGGTCGGACTAGTTTGCCAGGCAGCCATAGAAATTCGCCAAATATCATTTCAGCGGAGCTATATTTGATCGGCTCTCGAGGTCTTGTACGTATTGATAGGAGTACATTCGGCAAAGCAACCAGCCAATTTTCTTCTGGCTAGCCTTGAGCGCCGCTTTCAGCTCCCGGTGTGGCCTTTCGACGAAACCATTTGGTCTAAGATTTCGAGCCGCGATCACGGAGTGTTTAACATCATATTATTTCAGCTGGGAAGCGGACACTTCGCCGAGGAACTGTGCACCACGATCGGTTAGCCCTTCAGCTGGAACACCAAACCGAGCGAAACAATTGAGCTCTAAAGTATAACTGACAGTGTTTTGCTTCATGTCTGGCAGTGGTATGTTCTCATGCCATCGAGTGGTGCTTTACTTACTTACTTTACTGCGGCTGACTCCTTTTGGAGGATAAGCCGGCTCCATATTCATGGAGTTTCTTGGGAATTTGGTACAAGTGGTGTCCCCTCACCACTCGGCTTTTTGATCGAGGACGCACCTCTAGCCTTTGCACATCCAAGCGCAGTCTGCAAGGCAGCAGTAAGTTGCATGGTTGCCGGTGGCTGTTGAGAGCTCATTCGCCATTCGGAAGTACGGGGTACTGTCCAGGAGTTCATGTAATCCTGTGGCTGTTGAACCCTTTTGTGGCGGGGAACACACGCCGAGTCATGGTGCCGTCGTCGGGCTCATGTGGTATTTTATAGGAGATCCGATTGCCGGTCGGAAATCCACCACGCCTTGGTTACACCACCGCCATAGCCCCGTTAGCCCATGTACGATCGGCTATCGAGACATGGTTGACACCGTCGTACCACGTTGAGGAGGGGATGGATCCTGTATTGACAGTTGATAGCGTATTTTGTTCAAGGCAGGTTAGGTTAACAAATCATCGTGTATGTGCGTGAACCGTACTTTGGGAACATGGATGACTTGTGGCGTCGTTTTGATGTGCCTCGTCTCTTTGCATTTCAGACATTCTAGACATTGTTTTGATCACTTCTTGACATGTCGCCGCATGCCAGGCAAAAAATACGTTCTTGATAGAATTTCCACTGAGGCTTCGCCAGATGGATGGCTCATTGAATGGTAAACTTCGAAGACCTTGTGACAGAGTTTCTCAGGTATAAACGGCCGAGGGCCCTCGCCAGTTATTTCACACTGCAGCAGAGTTCCATCATAATCAAATGTTTTCAGGCGATTGACATCAAATTTCCGAAGTGATGGATCATCTTGCTGAGCTGCTTGCAATTCCTGAGTGCTTATAGGTGAAGGACACAGGATTGAGGTACAGAGATCTGGAGGACGGCTTAGGGAGTCTGCGACCACATTTTCTGATTCTTTGACATGAGTGACTTCATATTCATACTCGTGTATTCGTGTAAGTTGTGAGTTGACACGTCGTGAATATAAATACTCTTTCTTTCCTCTGAGCATCGGTAGTAGAGAAAGATGGTCTGTGTAGATCTTGAACTTTCGGCCATCCAGATAGGTTTGGAAGTGTAGGATCGACCGGTAGATTGCGAGTAACTCTTTCCCTAATGTATCATATCGCGTCTCGCGAGGTTGTAGTTTTTGCGAGTTGAAGGCGATAGGTCGGTGTATGCCATTGATGGACTGTTGAAGTACTGCGCCTATGGCAACGTCGGATGCGTCAGTGATCAATTCAAAAGGTTGAGACCAATCAGGGGATTGTAGCATGGTCGCTTTGAATAAGGCCCTTTTGGCATCCTCGTAAGCCTGCATGTCGTCCACGTTGAGCAGAATCAGTTGTGATTTCTGGACAAAACGGCTTTCTGGCACGAGATATTTGTGAAGAGGTACCAGAATCTTGACAAGGCAGGGTACGAATCAAAAATAGTAATTCTTCTTGCCCAAGAATCGTCGTAATGCTCGAACGGCGGTTGGAGGCTGTAGATCTTGAATAGCACGAACCTTAGCAGGTAAAGTTGTGATGCCTTTCTCGGAAATTTGATGACCGAGGAATTCAATTGAATTTTGTGCAAAGACAAATTTGTTGCCATGAAGTCGGAGTCCATAGTCTGCTAGACGTGTGAGTAGAATGTCAACATGCCGTATATGTTCGGAAAATGATTTGGAAAATACCAGGATGTCGTCTAAGTAGGGAATTACAAATGGTAGACAATCTAGTATTTCGTCCATAACGCATTGGAAGGTTTGCGAGGCATTTTATAAGACCGAAAGGCATATAATGATATTCGTGAGTGCCACCTCCGATGAATCTGAGGGCAGTATATGATACGGAGCCTTTGTCCATCGGTACTTGCTAGTAGGCTCTCACTAGGTTGAGTTTTGAATGCACAGCATGACTGATAGCGGATCTGAGTAGTTCAGCAGGATTTGGCAGGATGTACGAATCAGACTGTGTGCAAGAATTGAGAATACGATAATCCCCGCACACCCTGAATGTTTATTGTTCATTCTTTGTTATTACTACCACAGGGGACGCAAATGGTGAGCTGGATCGTGTACAGATGCCTAGTTGACGTAGCATGGCAAATTCTTGCTCGGCGGCCTTGTGTTTGTGAGGTGCCATCGATAAGATGAAGCGATGAGCTGAGATGGCACGCTTCGTCTTGAGATCACGCATAAAGGAGATAGGTTTGAAAATCTCGTCATGTCGCTTTAGAACATCGTCCAGTTGTGGTACATGAGGAACTGGAGGAATTAGCTGTCAGAAAAAGACTGCTTCGGTGCGAGTCGTGTGTTTTAGTGCTGATGAAATCAATTGATTGTCGGCAGTGCGCATCTCTCGTGTACTTGGACGAATAGTGAGGTCGAAGTGTTCGAGAAAATCATGTCCAATGATGTTTCTTGTCGTGTTGGCAATAATGAAAGGATAATTGAAACCTATTTTTGAGTTGGTGAACGAGATTTTGTATAGTCGTACTCTAAATGTCGCTTTGCTGTAGCCATTGCGGCAGGTAAGACTGCTGGTGTTGACTGTGTGTGTTGTTTCCAAATAATTGTGGCCTAGTAAGTTTACATCTGATCCAGTGTCTATGAGAAATAATTCGCCAGATTTTGCGTAACGGATGAGGAAGAATGTTGGTAGTGGCAACTGACGATGGGACTGGCTGCTCGCATTTAGGCGTTCGAAGCATGGCTTGACTGGAGCCGTCGCTGTAAGGTCAATAGTTTTGATTGCGTTCCATCACGAAAGCAACGTACTTTGAGCCATCATAAGTGGAGTGACCAACAATCTTGGGGTGATCAGCCTCTACTGACGCAGAGGAAGCTTACCCTAGCAGTTTTCCAAACCCTCCATGGGCGGATCATCCTGAGTTGTTGAATTTGACCGCGCCCACTTAAACGTCGCGTCTGTGCGCGGGAATGTGCAGCCATTTTTGAGGCAATAGCGTGTGTAGTGGCCATAGCTTCGGTGATTCGCACACCATTCTACCGGTAGCTGTAGAACTGTGGCCCGGTCTCTGGACGTCGACTTCCTGGTGCTGTTTTGGGACGGTGTTCGACGCTGGTCACGCCTGCTCTGGTTGTGTCTATTATGGACGGCATCGGCTGAGGCCGAATTTGGCCTGACGGTGTGGTTCTCGAGCAAGCTGATGAGGTGCTCATTGGTGACATTTTTCGGGCTGATGATGATGTGGTTTGAGATTCGGACAAACGTGATGTCATGTAACCTTCCTCTGAGACAGGTGAGCAGCAGTTGTTTTTCTTCCACCACTTGTCTAGACGTGCCGGCAGAACGTCGTCTTGCACTTCAACGGATTCGTGCAGGAACTTGGCCATTTCTTGGAGTGCCGGAGGAAGCTTCTGTATGAATAGTTGCATCAAGATTCCCTTGGGTAAATTGAATTCAGAGGCTCTCTGTTCCATCTCCCTGTATAGCTTGGAGGGCGTGCGGCTACCTAGGGACATCTGGCTCATCAATTCTGTAAGCCTGTCTGCCCGATCTGATGTCAGACGATGCTTGACGGCGTGTTGCAGGCTCTGTTATAGCTGCTCACATGTTCCCTCAGTGTATTGATGCAGAATATTTTTTAGTCCGCGTCTGGAAAAAAAATTGAGCCCTCGTCTGTTATATTGGACACCTTGGTCTGGATCGAATTGGCATATTTTGTAGTGTGTCCATGTGGTGGTACGGCCTGTTTCTAGGGCTCGCCACCGGGCTTCCTGAATTTCCTGATGTGGACGTCATCTTATGTGTGTGTGCTGTCGAGTATAGATGGCAGTGTTACATCGTCCTCACCCGTCATCGTGCGCCTGTCTACGAGAATTGTGATCTCCGCTGATCAATTCTTTGTTGGCTGTGATTTCGACGAAACGAAACATCATTTATGTAGGAGGTTTTGTAGTTATAGTAATAGGTTTTGCGGGGTAGCTGTCTATTTAGTAAAATTTTCCGATTCATCCATGCTAATGGTGGCTGTTGTTACTACTCATAATTCTGATTAGCCCCTGGCCTTTTTCCGAAGAGTGAACTGAGTAGACTCATCCATGTTATCAGACGTTTATTGAATGTTATATTGCAATTCATGAACCAAATTACTGTTAATCCAAATAGACCGTGCTCTAGACGGCAAAAAAAATTTTTCAACATAATTAAATGTTTTACATAAAAGTAGTCACACTAAACACAATCGGTTGAATCGTGATGAATTTATGTAAATGATTGAAAAAGTACGATGATATAAATAAAGACTGATTAGCAATTTAGTTTAAATGCACTGATAATAAATAAAAGGAATTACAATAAATATTGTCACAGAAAGTTGGTGGAGAGAAATCGTGTAAAAGCAGTCATAATAAGCAACACAAGGCCAGGTTCTATCGATTTACTGGAGTAACAGGTGTTCAGAAATTTTTGTAATTCTCAATTTCGGTGAACTATAGCATAAATTGATATCCATCATGTTGGTACCAAGTACCGACCTGGAAACCATAGAGTTAGTAACATGTACATTTTTGGTACAATAATGCTGGTATCGGTTACTAACACAATAGCCATGGTGTTAGTATATATTACACACTCGGTATATATATTATATAGTGTGAGTTAGCGTTGAAGTCGCATTGTCGTAGACTATATGATGTTAGCTTCACTATTGCAGGTTTACACATTCGTCTAGGAGATTGTACCATCCTATTATCCCACATTCTTCGACCAAATATATAGTGGTTAAAGGGCGTAATACCGGCTCCTACTGATGAGTCGCCAGTAAGCACGAAACGAATGTGCATGAGATTATACTTTCCGTTCATGCTGCCTTTGGTTTATCCTTCTGGTCACAATGAACTAATTTGTAACTAGGTTCAACACCTATTACATGCTTGCATATATATTAGCTCTCCGCAACAAACAGTATTTATCTGTTATATATTGAATTGAATGATGTCATGCTTACCGCGAAATGTGATAACTGATATCGATCAAGGCCAGAGTGTATGGATTTACTGGAGTAACAGGTGTTCAGAAATTGTTTTAATTCTCAATTTCGGTGAACTATAGCATAAATTGATATCCATCAGGTTGGTATCATGTACCGACTCGGAAACCATAGTGTTAGTACCATGTACCTTTTCGGTACAATAATGTTGGTATCGGTTACTAACACAATAGCCATAGTGTTAGTATCCTTTACAGACTCGGTATATATATTATATAGTGTGAGTTAGCGTTGAAGTCGCATTGTCGTTGACTTTATATGATGTTAGCTTCACTATTGCAGGTTTACACATTCGTCTAGGAGATTGTACCGTCCTATTATTCCACATTCTTCTACCAAATATATAGTGGTTAAAGGGCGTAATACCGGCTCCTACTGATGAGTCGCCAGTAAGCACGAAACGAATGTGCATGAGATTATACTTTCCGTTCATGCTGCCTTTGGTTTATACTTCTGGTCACAAATGAACTAATTTGTTACTAGGTTTGCAACACCTAATTATTTCACTGTTTGCTAGGTTTAGAATGTTTAAACATGTAAATCTATTGAACTGTAGACCTTCGGATAAAAGATCAAGAAACACCTGAAGTTTGGATCAGAAGAATCATAACTGAATTGTTAGTAGTTGTTTAAAAAATTGTTAAGGCATGCAAAACAAGTTAATCCAATGTTTAATTGTATTGTCTATATAAGTTAATCCAATGTTTGAACATAGAGACACATAAATCCACTGCATATTACCTGCGTATTGCGCGGGTCTGTTTTTATTAAACAAAACCCTATTAATTACAATTAAATTTGCAGTTCAAGAAATCTCAATTAAAACTACTTGAAACTAACAGAGATTGTCGCTAAAATATCAGTTAAAAGAAATATTGTGTAAAAACAAGAGTTTGACTAATTGACCTTATAGAGAACTATACTTGATAAAATTGAACGTCGTTGGGTTGTAACGCGGAGCCGCGGGTTACGATAATGTGATGATAGGCAAATTAACTAAGTTGCCTGAAAGTGAAATAATCAATTTTTTTCAAATTATCATCACAAACAGATTACAAAGGAATCAACTAGAAGTTCGGAATGCTTAGATCATGTATATTTAGAAATTGAAGCGATGAACTCTCACAGTTATGATGTGAACTATTTCAAAGAATTGGATCACAAACAAATTATTTTACAATGGAACATCTTGAGTAGCAAAACACAGAAACTTAATTTTAGAATGCTCACGTACAATGTTCCAGCATCAAATATAATCTTTATAGAGAGTTAAGCATAGTGATTTATTATGAAAGATTTTATATCATGAACACTGATGAATTAGTTCCTTCTGTTTCAACGTCATCATCTGAAATATTTCAGACATCTACGTTTACAAATATTATACTGAGGCGAATCAATAGGAAATTATGTAAACTAAGAATTAAACGAGATAATATAATGAAGTGTAGTCTTATCAATAGTATCTTTTTAAATGAGGTTACATTTGATTGATAAAAAAATTAATTCAGCACTGCTGAAAATCCGTCAAAGATCAGAAAAAAATATTTTGGTAAAACTGAAGAGTATTCCTGAACTAGGATACAAACTCTTCACAAATGACTGTAAAAATAAGGAGAAATTAAAGCTCATATTACCTGTGGAAAAAACTGAGTATGAATTTCTCTGTGAATTGAATGAATTATTTGGCAATATGATATGTAATCCACATAATGTAAGCAATTTTATGGATCTAACTAATTCTTCGGGTGATCAGGTACCAGAACTTATTATCGACTTTGCTGCTTTGATAAAATTAATGTTAAAATTTAAACCAAAAACAAGAAGATTAACTTCGTACATCGATTGATAACCTACTTCTATTACCTTTAAATTGTATAAATGCGCTCTGCAATTTTATAAACAGAATTTTGAAGGATGGGAAAATACCAATCGATATTGTAACGATAGTAGCTAAACCATAGCCAAAAGTAAATAAGCAATTGTGCGCCAGCGATTATAGATTAATCTCTATTATCCCTTCATTTATGGAGATAATAGAACGATTGATAATAGATCATTTAGAATGTATGTTGCCGGTTGATTTTGATACAAGTTAACATGGATTTACGAAAGGTAGATTGAAATTTACTAATATGCTTTCTATGTGGAAACATGTAATTATACTAAATGAGAAAAAGTTAGATGCATTAATTGTTTTTTTAAAGATTTTTCAAAAATTTTGACTATATATCCTTTGATGCTTTTTTTAAATTTGATTAATTTATTGAATATTGATCCGAATATTTTTAGATTACTTAGATACTATTTATATAATCCATGAATTTGAATTCAGGTAAACTGGTTCCTTCTCAATCCATAACATTTACTTCACATCAGGCTATTCTCTTTACCAAATTTGGAGGGCGAAATCCCTTAGGCAGTCATCTAATTTTTCACTCTACCCCTCTAGTTTTAATCTTTCCTTCTCGACTCACTGATACCACTTCTCAGCCCATTCCTGACCTCATCATATCCACGTTGTGGATACTTTACTACGTTTTGCTCATCCAATTCTTTTCTTTCTTGTTTCAGCGGAAGACCGGAAACTCAACAGCCCTACCGATCCACCAACAGGTTGTTTCGGATATCGACTCCCCCTCGTCTTCCTTCAATCACAACCTCGTTCTACGGATGCCTGCAACCCTTGCAAGACTCGCTCACTTCAATCCAGCAGATTCCATCCAGGTCTATGCTAGGCTCCATCAACTCAATCTCCACGACAATGGACTCCATCGGTCGACGTCTGCCTCCGGTCCGCCATCATTTTCGATCACACTTAAACTCATCTGTCCGGACCCAACCTACCCCGCCTGGAAGCTCTGACACTTCATGGACTATATCTAATTGATCTTGTCTAGTCAAATGTAATTTCTTTTTTATTTATTTTTCACCAGATTGAACTATCTTGATGTTAATGATAACTTTTCCCTTCATCAACCCCTCCCCGCCGCTATTAAATACGTTGCTAGTCACAATTCCATTCACCTCAACATATGTATTGTTGACTAACATGATGATATAATGCATAACATTTCAATTTTAATAATGCAGAACCTGGAAATAAAATCTCAAGAAGGTAGGTTGCTGATCACAATTATCCTTGCTTTTTATTCAACCATGAGAAAGAATTAGCATAATCAAAATTAAAAAGTTCAGCAGGATTGCATATCTTTTCTAGTTCAGCACACCTTACATGGAGGCAATTCTCTAAGCCCGTTTTGCAATTGATTGTAAATTTTGTAAATTTTTGAAAATGAAAAAAACTTAACCGTGACATTTCCCACCAAAGGAGGAGAGATCGCTTAATGTCCAGATCTTGTTCCAACTTCACGAATCTTTCTTTTTGGATCAACATAGGCACCTATCCACTGGTTTAAATGGAAAACTTGCATGCAATAGCACATCCTACGATTGCAGTGATACAAACTGTAATCTAGTGGCGTATAAAGTGCAGGAGGTAAAGCTAATTTTTTTCACAACTTTCTATCTTATTGGACAAAGCCTTTCTTTTTATTGATAATACGCGCGCGGTTCGAAATGGCTCCAATTTTGTCGCATTCTGATATTGAAAAAATTGTTATGGATCTCCAGAACTCAGTGAAGGTATTGAAAGAAGACAACAACTATTTAAAAAATGAAGTGTCTATATTGAAGAATGAGGCTGTTGTGAATGCGATAAAATTGGAACAGGCAGTTAAAAATAATGAGACTTTAAGCGTGCGTATAGTTGAACTGAATGAAGCGTTAAACATTAAATTAGACAAAATACAAATTGATGTTCAGCCTTGGATTGAATTGGCTGCTATAACAGTGGAAAGTGATACGCCTGTTAAAAATAAATCATCTGGCGAAGAAATATTGAATATATTGGCGAACGAAGTATCAGCGAGAAACAGCAAGCAAGATCAATTAGTATTATTTAATCTTGCTGAAAATGCTGAGGTTAATGATGTCCAGAAACTAAATGCGTTAATAAAAGAAGAGACACATGCGGATATTGCAAAATGCTTTAGGGTGGGTAAACGATCGGATCGTCCAAGGCCAGTTATTGTGAAATTATCAAAACGCCCAACAAATATGCAAATTGAGTCCATCAACAAAAAGAAAGATGAGAGTCTGAGTTTTCGCAGCATTTTTATTGGCCGGGACAAAACGTTTCTCCAACGAAAGTTGGCTAAAGCAAAAAAGTTAATAAGCAACCAGGAACGGAAGCTGATAACCACTGATCAAGCAACCTCTGAGACTGCAACATCAAAAAACGATGTTTCATTAATAAATATTGTGGACAGCGGGGGGAGAGGAAGAATGGCCTCAAAACCTGGGAAACGCATAATAAAGAAGCCAGCAAAGCTGAATCAGTAAAAGTTGATTATTGTTTAGATAAGTCGTGTTCCACATTTACCTTATTTTATGCTAACTTTTGAAGTGTTAGGAACAAAAACTTTTTGCTTTGTAATTTTATAATAAGTAATGATTTTGATTTTATAATTTTATCTGAAACCTGGCTTAATAATGACATAGAAAACCATGAATTTGATATTCCTCACTATTCTTTATTTAGAAAAGACAGATCGCTGGATAAAAGAGGTGGAGGAGTACTCATTTATAGTAAATCTGTATTTAAGGCGAAAATTCTACATACTAGTGATGATAATGCTATCATTGATTTCTTATCTATACAATTTGAGAATCTGATCTTAACAGCGGTTTATAGACCGCCGTATGCTACTTTATTTGATGATCAAACATTTACCAATTCTTTTCAATCTATCTTTGACTGCCATGGCTATAATGTAGTGGTAGGTGACTTTAATAAGTTACAGGACTGTGAAATAACCAATTTTTTTTCTAACCATGATCTCAAGCAGATTATAAATGAATCAACTAGAGGTTCGCAATGCTTAGATCATGTATACTTAGAAACTGAAATGGTGAAATCGTACAGTTATGATGTTGTTAATTATTTCAAAGAATTGGATCACAAACAAATTATTCTACAATGGAACATCTTGAGTAGCAAAACACAGAAACTAAATTTTGAAAATGCACACGTGCACTGTTCCAGAATCAACTGGAATCTATTTAGAGAATTAAGCTTACTGATTGATTACGGAAGTTTTTATTTCTTAAACACTGACGAGTTTGTTTCTTCTGCTTCATCGTTATTATCTATTTTATTTCAGGCATCTACGTTTACGGACATTATACCGAAACGAATTAATAGGAAATTGTGTAAACTAAGAATTAAACGAGATAATATAATAAAGTGTAGTCTTATCAATAGTATTAAACAAATGAGGTTAGATCTCATTGATAACGAAATTAATTCATCACTGCTGATAATTCGGCAAAGATCAGAACGAATTATTTTGGCCAAAATGAAGAGTAATCCTAGACTAGGATACAAACTCCTCACAGATTATAGTAAATATAAGGAAAAGTTAAAGCTTATATTACCTGTGGATAAAACTGAGCACGAATTTCTCTGTGAATTGGATGATGTTTTTGGCAATTTGATATGTAATCCACAGAATGAAAGAAATCTTATGGAAATACCTGATCCTTTGGGAGACCAGGAATCAGGACTTGTTATTGACAGTGATGAATTGATAAAATTGATGTTAAAAATCAAATCAAAAAAACAAAAAGATCACCTTGGTATTTCGATTGATAATCTGATTCAATTACCCTTAACATTTAGGAATGTGCTCTGCAACTTTATAAATAGAATTTTGAAGAATGGGAAATTACCAATCGATATATTAACGATAGTAGCAAAGCCGTTGCCAAAAGTTAGTAAGCCAACGTGCGCCAGTGATTATAGATTAATCTCTATTATCCCTTCGTTTTTGAAGATAATAGAACGATTGATACTAGATCATTTAGAACGTATGTTACCGGCTGATTTTGACCTATGTCAACATGGCTTTACGAAAGGTAGATCGACAACTACTAATATGCTTTCCATGTGGAAACATGTAATCACATTAGACGAGAATAAGTTAGATGCATTAATTGTATTTATAGATATCTCAAAAGCTTTTGACTCTATATCTTTTGATGCTATTTTGAATGCGATTAGTTTGTTGAATATTGATCCGAATATTTCTAGATTACTTAAATACTATCTATATAATCGACGAATGAGTATTCAAGTAAACGATTTGATATCAAAATCGAAACGAGTAACGAGTGGAGTTCCACAGGGATCAAGCTTGGGGCCAATTTTATTTAAAATTGTATTTGCAAATTTGGAAACTAAGATCCTTAACGGTCGAGTTTGCAAATTCGCTGATGATTTAAAAATAATCTTCCCAATTGATCCAAAGAATGTCGAATTCTCCAAAAATAATGTGACATTAGATTTGTATGATTTGAGTAAATATTTGATCACACTAGGGCTGAGAATAAACAATAAAAAGACGAAAGCTTTAAAAATAGGGAACAGAACAAACTTTAATTATGTTTATTTTCATGATGCTGTTATTAATGATGTGTTTGAGATTAAACTTATGCAAGAAATTAAGGATTTAGGCATAACTATTCAATGTACAGCTTCTGCTGAGAGACATATTGAAAGTATAGTAGGCAGTGCCAAGAAAAGATGGGCACTAATAAATCGAAATATCTTATCAAATGATATAAAACTTCAAATGTATATAATATGGATTAGACCGGTACTAGAATATGCTGTCGCTACTTGGAATCCATTAAAAAAGGGTTTGTCTAATAAGATAGAAGCTGTACAAAGAAAGGTTGTGAAACATATTAGTCCTATTTCTTGCACTATATACGCCTCTAGATTACAGTTTGTGTCATTGCAATCTCTGTGGTTTCGGAGGATGTGTTATTGTATAAAAGTTTTCCATTTGAACCAGTGGACTGGTGCCTATATGACTCCGATAAGAAAGAGTCATGAAGTTGGAACTAGATCTGGACATTTGGCAATATCTCCTCCTTTGGTGGGGAATGTAGCGAGCAAGTTATTCTCTTTCTCGAAAATCTACAAAATTTATAACCAATTGCCGAAGGGGCTTAGAGAAATGCCTCCATCTAAGATGTCTTTTAAAACTTTATCTACTGAACTTGAAAAAGTCTGCAATCCTGCTGATATTTTTTATTTTTTTGATTATGATAATACTTTCTCATGGTTGAATAAAAGACAAGGATAATTGTTATCGGAAACAGATTTTCTTGAGATTTTTATTTCCAAGTTTTGTATTATTATAATTGAAATGTTATGCACTATTTCTTCAAATTAGTTAACATTACATACAATCAATTGCTAGTCATGGTTCTCAATTTTTGCATAATGTTACACTCGAATTATACCTTAATTGTTCCTAATTTGATAATGTATATATTATTCTTTTCAGTCGAACTTTCTGATATTGATATATTGTATTGTACAACTAGTGAGATATACCTATCTACATGATATTAATTGCACATTTATTGTGATGTGATAATTTTTTTTTATATATTGTACAATTTCCAATTTTATTATTTGATGGAATATGTGTGGTTTGAATCCAAATAAAGATATTCTATTCTATTCTATTCTAATGTCACATTATTTTTGGAGAATTCGACATTTTTTGGATCAATTGGAAAGATTAATTTTAAATCATCAGCGAATTTGCAAACTCGACCGTTAAGGATCTTAGTTTCCAAATGTGCAAATACGATTTTAAATAAAATTGGCCCCAAACTTGATCCCTGTGGAACTCACTTGTTACTTTTCGATTTGATATCAAATCGTTTCTTGAATACTCATTCTTCGATTATATAAATAGTATCTAAGTAATCTAAAAATATTCGGATCAATATTCAACAAACTAATCGCATTCAAAATAGCATCAAAAGATATAGAGTCAAAAGCTTTTGAGATATCTATAAATACAATTAATGCATCTAACTTATTCTCATCTAATGTAATTACATGTTTCCACATAGAGAGCATATTAGTAGTTGTCGATCTATCTTTCGTAAAGCCATGTTGACATAATTCAAAATCAGCCGGCAACATACGTTCTAAATGATCTAGTATCAATCGTTCTATTATCTTCAAAAACGAAGGGATAATAGAGATTAATCTATAATCACTGGCGCACGTTGGCTTACTTACTTTTGGCAACGGTTTAGCTACTATCGTTAGTATATCGATTGGTAATTTCCCATTCTTCAAAATTCTATTTATAAAGTTACAGAGCGCATTCATAAAATTTAAAGGTAATTGAAGCAGGTTATCAATCGAAATACCAAGGTGATCTTTTTTTTTTAATTTTATTTTTAACATTAATTTTATCAATGCATCACTGTCAATATCAAGTCCTGGTTCCTGGTCTCCCGAAGGATCAGGTAGTTCCATGAAATTGCTTTCATTCTGTGGATTACATATCAAATTGCCAAATACTTCATCCAATTCACAGAGAAATTCATACTCAGTTTTATCCACAGGTAATATAAGCTTTAATTTTTCCTTATATTTACTGTAATCTGTGAGGAGTTTGTATCCTAGTCTAGGATTACTCTTCATTTTGGCCAAAATAATTCGTTCTGATCTTTGACGGATTATCAGCAGTGATGAATTAATTTCTTTATCAATTGAATCTAACCTCATTTTTAATACTATTAATAAGACTACACTTCATAGTATTATCTCGTTTAATTCTTAGTTTACATAATTTCCTATTGATTCGTATCGGTATAATATTCGTAAACGTAGATGCCTGAAATATAACAGATAATAACGATGAAACAGAAGAAACAAATTCGTCAGTGTTCATGGTATAAAAATTTTCATAATCAATAAGTACGCTTAACTGACTAAAAAGATTCCAGTTGATTCTGGAACAATGAGCGTGTGCATTTTTAAAATTAAGTTTCTGTGTTTTGCTACTCAAGATGTTCCATTGTAAAATAATTTTTTTATGATCCAATTCTTTGAAATACTTAACAACATCATAACTGTGTGATTTCACCGTTTCAATTTCTAAGTATACATGATCTAAGCATTGCAAACCTCTAGTTGATTCCTTTATAATCTGCTTGAGATCATGATTAGAAAAAAAATCGATTATTCCACATTCATGTTACTTATTAAAATCACCTACCACCACAGTATAGCCATGTCATTCACAAATAGATTTAAAAGAATTGGTAAATGTTCTATCATCATATAAAGTAGCATACTGTGTTCTGTAAACCGCGTTTTGGGTCAAATTATCTATTTGTATAGATATAAAATCAATGACAATACCATATTAATTATTATGTTACACTTTCGCATTTAACATAGCTTTACTATAAAATAGTGTAACACGCGGCTCCGCGTTACAACTCAACGATGTTCAATTTTGACAAATATAGTGCTCTTTAAGATCACATAAATTAACTCTGTTTTTACACAATATTTCTCTTAACTGTGATTTTAGAAAAACGTTTATGTAGGATGCTTTGTAGTTATAGTGACAGCTTTTGCAGGATAGCTGTCTATTTAGTACTGATCTCCTACATTTTTATGGTGGTCGTTATCCCCACCCGTTCCTTGTTCAGTCCCTGATATTTTCCAAAGGGTGAAGTAAGAAAACTCATCCATTTTCAGACGTTTATTGCAAGTTTTGTAGCTAAGCAAGAATCAATTCACAGTTAAACAAAACGGACCGTGCTCTAGACGGCAACAAAATGATATATTGTCAGCACAATTGAAGGAACAAAAACGTCTGAATCGTGATGAATACATGTAAAAATTGAAAAAGTACGATGATATAAATCCAGACTGATTAGAAATTTACTTTAAAGTCACTGATAATTGATGAGAAGAAACACAATAAATATCGTCACTGATAACTGATGGATAGAAATCCATTGAACTATAGAGTTTCGGATAAAAGATTGAGAAACACCTGATGTCATGATTAGTGGAATCATAACTGAACTGTGAGCAGTTTTATAAAGAAAAATGGTTAAGGCAAATAAACTACGTAAATCCAATTTTTGAACACAGAGACAAATAAATCCACCGCTTGTTATTTGCCTATTGCGCGCGGGTCTCTTTTTTATTAAACAAAACCATATTAACTACAATTAAAATTGCAGTTCAAGAAATCTCAATTAAAACTGCTTGAAACTAACAGAGATTGTTTCTAAAATCACAGTTAAGAGAAATGTGGGAAAACGGAGTTAGATTATTTGATCTTAAAGAGCACTATATTTGTCAAAATTGAACATCGTTGGGTTGTAACGCGGAGCCGTGTGTTACAATAGTACTCCTTCAGCTCGTTTATCCAGCGATCTGTCTTTTATAAATAAAGAATAATAAGGAATGTCAAATTCGTGGTTTTCAATGTCCTTGTTGAGCCAAGTTTCAGATAAACTTGCGTAGTAACACTAAGTAATTATCGGGTTCATATCATGATACAAGCCTCTTTCAATGCATATCTCAACATCATCAGTTGCACAGTGACAACTCTACAAATATCATGACCACAACGTCGAGCACACACTAGCTCCTTTGGTCGTATACAAAATCACTGACAGTGATCCAGCCTGCCCAGGCTTCAACTTAAACCTGGCAACTCCTGTGGCAACCGACCTTGAAATTCTCACGCTGATGCACACAAATCTTACCCTGCTCTATTTTGTCTCACGCAATATGACCGGCCACTACACCTAACAATTTGTGTAGCAATTCCTAGTGGTTATTTGGCATCAGATCATTGTTGAAGCAACCAACAATATACTTCAGTCCAGCATTTACAGTATTTTTTTCTATGGGCAGAATAATAATCAGTTGCTTAACTTGGTTTGAGCTCTGCATTGCATTTCTTATCAAGCTTCGTCGAGAGGAATGTTTATCTTTTTTCAGAGAGGAAAGTGATGTAACGGCTCAATAAAAATTCGCCGACATATTGCGTAAATGAAATTCAAATTTAATTTTCGCGGCTCCAATTAAAACAAGCAAAATTTTCCGTTTAGTAATGGCGTGCGAGCTTTCAGTTTCAAAAGTATATAAACACGGTGAATTTACCATGCCAGTTTGAATTTATGTTTGATTTCTGCCGTGCAATAAGTGTGTGTGCTATCTCCTGTCATGCTGAAATTTCAACTTCGCTGACTTCTGGTCTTGCTTTGTAGAGGTCCTTTGTTCACTATCATAAGAGAGCCTCTCGGATGCCAGGCCCGCAAAATCCATATATGCGTTATGATCATCTAATTTGGAACATTTAAGTTCCTCTGAACTATCTTTCAAGCTACAATCCTTAAGTCCACTTGCTAACTGCTCTGTATCCTCAATATTTAATAAACCAGCCATAATATTATTAATCTAATTGCAATTTATATATTATATTAATTAAGCTGAACAGGATACGCTGATATTCAAGGTTTACAGGACAAGACGGTGGTGACCTTAAAAACAAATATCCACGTCAACTACCTGAAGCGTATTTGAGATTCTTTTCACTGATAAATAATCAGAATTATAGATGAGTGGATTACAATAATTTATAAGCAAAGATATCGTAGATGGAACCAGGCAGTGTTCGACAAGACATGTCAAAAACTTCGACAATATGAACAAAAGAACTTTCGAAAAAAATTACAATATTTTAAAAAAAATACAATATTGTTTTACGAAACCAGCAATAACATCAAATGTCCAAAAATAAAATGCGCGGGTGGTGGTAAAATTTTTAAAATCAAGTTTGCGAGCTTGAAGTAAACACCAATCCCATTGTATTAAACTAGTCATCAAACAACATAAGAAAACTACCGCCAGCCGTAACGCACTGACGCGTTTCGACCTTCCATGATCATCATCAGAGTACGACGGTAAACTGACTATCGAGGATCAGTTTTGTTCGATGACTGGTTAAATACAATGGGAATGGTGTTTACTTCAAGCTCGCAAACTTGATTTAAAGAATTGTTACCACCACCCGCGCAATCAATTATTGTTAAATTGTATTGCCTATATATGCATATGTGGCGAAAGCTGCAAACAGTTAATGTTCGTGACTGCATAGAAATTGTGCAGCCGACATTTCCAGTCAAGTTCAATGTATGCAAGACTGCTAGAGGTGAGAGCCGCATATCTAAATTTGATTTCCATATATATTCAATGCGGTTTGATCCTCGATAGTCGGTTTGCCGTCGTACTCTGATGATGATCATGGAAGGTCGAAAAGCGTCAGTGCGTTGCGGCTGGCGGTAGTTTTGTTATGTTGTTCGATGACTGGTTAAATGCAATGGGATTAGTGTTTACTTCAAGCTCGCAAACTTGATTTAAAGAATTGTTATCACCACCCGCGCAATCAATTATTGTTTAAATTGATAACATCGAATGTCAAAAAATTAGGAATTGATTTATTTTTATATAAGGATTTAATTAATATCCAATTATTTTATTAACCTCCACATACACCATCATGTTTAGGATATTTAACCATACATTGTGAAGTCCTCATTCTTCGGTTTCTAGATGACTCTTCCAGAACGAATTTCAAGATATTGTGCTTGTACTTCATTAGGTTTCATTTTCAAATTACATTGTTCTCTGTCCTCGATCGTCTTGGTTTTAATCTTTACTTCTTTCCCATCTTTATTTGTCTCTTCCTTTTTCTCAAACAGTTTCGAGTCACATCTCGCCTCAGCGTCTGGATACTTTGATGGAGACCGTTCCTGAGTCTCCTCCTCCGTCCATATAAACTGTGGAATGCAGCGATCCAGTGCTACACACTCTACTGTGCCATTTACTTCTATAAATGCATTTTTATCAGTCATATGATTGACTTTAAATGGCCCTTTATAGAACGGAGTCAGACAATTCTATCTGTTCTCGTTAGTTATATATAAATGTGATGCCAGCTTTAAATCTGAAGATACATAGCATTTAGACTGTGGGCTTTTAGTTTTGGCTGGAGCTAAACGGCTCATTTTATCTCTCAATGCTCCAACAAACCAATCTACTGAACTAGAGTCTCAATCGAGACAACTTGGAGCTTCTATTAGAAGATCTCCAGGTAATCTCAATGGCTCTCCATAAACAAGTTCTGCTATTGATGTTCTTAACTGAGCTCTGTATTTGTTTCGCATTGCCAACAAAACTATGGGCAATTCATGTATCCAACTGGATACACCAGTTCATCGTAATGCAGCCTTCAGCGCCCTGTGTAGTCTCTCAACCATCCCATTATCTCTGGGATTATAAGCACACACTTCTACTGAGATTATCTGCCACCACATTCTCTGTTCCTGAGATATGACTAATGGTAAAATCAAATTCTGCTAGTTGCGTTATTTGTGAATTCACCCGCCGAGAATAATTAAGCCTATTTGCTTTCCCAAGAATACTTATCAACGCTTAATGATCTGTTAATATCGTAAACTGATGTACATCTAGGTAGTGCTCAAAATGCAGCACTGCAGAATAAACCGCTAGGAACTCCTTTCCAAGCGTGTCATATCGCTTTTCGCGATCTTGGAGTTTCCGACTATAGAATCCAATCGGCTTGACTATACCAGTATCCCGTTGATGTAACACTGCCCCTATGGTTACATCGGAAGCATCTGTGACCAGCTCAAACGGCTTAGTCCAATCCATAGTTGCTAATGTGGTTATTTGGCTTAACAGACCTTTGGTCCTCTGGAATTTTTCTTTGTCGTCTTTGATAAAATTAATAGGCCAGGACTTCTTGATCGTGCTCCGTTCACGAACTAAATGTCGAGTTCGCGACCCAAATATTCCAGCTAAACCTGGTATGAAACGACGATAATAGTTAATCATTCCCAAAAAATCTACGCAACTGACGTACAGTTCTGGGTTCTGGCACATCCTTGATTGCTTGGACCTTATCTTCCAAGGGTTTGATTCCATCCTTGGAAATGGTGTGTCCAAGAAATTTTACAGTAGAGCAACCAATCCTGCTCTTTTCTAGCTTTACTACTAATCCATAATGTTCCAGCCGAGACAAAACGACGTCCAAGTGCTCCCGGTGTTCCTCCCTAGATTGACTTTATATAACGATTTCATCTATATACACTCTAGCAAATGGATAGTCTTGAAGAACTGCCTTCGCCAGACGTTTGAATGTCTGACCTACATTCTTCAAACCAAAAGGCATACATAAAAATTCATGCGGTCCTCCTTTTGGAAATCGCATTGCGGTGAGCGGTATAGATTCTACCTCCATAGGTACTAGATAGTACGATTTCTGCAGATCTAACGCTGTATATACCTCATTCTCCATTATATCCCTGAGCAAAGTACTCTGGTTCGGTAGAGGATACGAGACACCTTTCGTTACCGAGTTCAATAGGCGATAGTTACCACAAAACCCTCATTGACCTGGTTCAAGTTTGGGTACAACCACTATTGGAGATGCAACGTTGGAATTTGAACGCTTACAAATTCCTTCTTCTCTCAACCGCTTAAATTCTTCAATAGCAACCTGCTGCTTATCTTGTACTAACCGTTGAGCCTTCGGTGAACAGGGCAGTGGTTTCACCAACTTGATTACGTGTTCTATGCCTGACTTTAAACCCTTGCCTTTGGCATTGAATAGTAGAAACATGGCCAGGTGTTTCTCGATGATATCCACCAAGTCATCTGCGACGACGGGTCTGGGTAGTCTCACTGACCTAACTACTGAGGCCCCAGTCTCAGCATAAGTCACTATCCTAGTGACTTGTCCAATAGTTCTAGATTTTGGATCTAAAACAAGATTGAAATAAATCAAAAAGGCCATCCCAATGATGTTATCCTTTATTTCAGCAACCAGAAAATTCCACGTGAACGAAGATTACTGCTTCAATGTCACTGACAATTCTTTAACTCCCTTAAACCCATATGAACTTTAATTACCAGCCCATAGTTGATAATCGAATGTGGGGCTAACAATTTCCACCACATCGGATCGAACTATGCTCACCTCTGCACCCGTGTTTATTAAGAAATTTAACCCGCTAAGTTCATCTATTATAACGAACTTATTGTTACTATAACCAGCAATCCCTTTGAGATTACTTTCCAGCTGAAACCTAACAGATTTACGGACTGCATTACCGCACGTTTCTTCTATGGAAGCTTCCGAACTTAACTTCGATGATTTTAGTATGCCTCAAATATGCATACGTTGGAGCCTTGCATGCGCAAACCCCCTTCGGCTTCTATTAGCGGGGGTTCCACGAGTTTTCCGGTAGCTTAGACCAGGCTACAGGAAAAGTACTTCCATTTTATCGGAGACTACCTAACTTTGGAAACGTGCATCCCTCCTCCTGACACTTTCCAAACTCGGCGTATTTACGATGCAAAATGCACCACTCGCGTGGTCCTTGAACACCCTCACGCGATTCCTCTCTCCGATGCTTGGAAGATGAACTTTGACTCCGAGAAATACCCTCACCTCTGTTGGAACTTTCCCTATTGTTTTTTCATCCAATCCACATCTCTGTGGATGGTACTTAATTCATTCTCTACGATCAGGAGTCTCTCTGAGAGATGTCTGAGTTGCTGCTCCAGGCGTGAATCTGCTGTTACTGCATACAATTTTGCTTCTTCGACCCATTCAGAATTGTTGTCATGTCTGTACATGGTGAGCTTAACATTGCTATCCATAGAATTGTGGCAAAAGCGATCATCTACATCACATCTTTTCGCATAGCGCATCCTGGCGCGGTCGCCATTTTTTGTAGATGCTCTTTGGTAACTACCATAAGAGAGCCTCGGAGATGCCAGGCCCGGATAATCCATACATGAGGTATGATCATCTAATTTAGAACACTTAAGTTCCTCTTAACTATCTTTTAAATTACATCCCTTAAGACCACTTGCTAATTGCTCTGTATCCTCAATATATGTTAAAACAGCCATAATATTAGGATCAAATTTCTTGCAATTTATATATTATATTAAGTAAGCTCACGGAGATGCGCTGATATCCACAGATGAAGATCCTTCCCAATAATGTGTATTAAGAATGATAGATGAATGTGAATTTCAAATCTTTATTAGCACAGAGTACTCAGATAGAACCACGCAGTATAAC
This sequence comes from Eudiplozoon nipponicum, assembly GCA_029291075.1. Classification (NCBI taxonomy): domain Eukaryota; kingdom Metazoa; phylum Platyhelminthes; class Monogenea; order Mazocraeidea; family Diplozoidae; genus Eudiplozoon; species Eudiplozoon nipponicum. The sequence goes on from JAQBSW010002272.1 coordinate 83,958, forward strand.
GTTTGTGCAATTCAGCAACTCAGATAAAACTCTCTTATCAACATTCGACAAGACGAGTCAAAAACTTCGATAATATGAACAAAAGGAACTTCCAAAATATTAACAATATTTAAAAAAAACATAATATGGTTTTACGAAACCAGCGATAACATCAAATGTCCAAAAATTTAAAATTTGATTTATTTTCATATGAGGAGTTAGTCTTGATAAGACACGCACATGTACGTAATACACACACACGCACAATAATAATAATAATAATAATAATAATAATAATAATAATAATATATTTATTTGGCATCAAAGGCCAACAGGCCCGACCATTGAAATAACAAATCAAGGGTAGGATATATGGAGGTGCAAGTATGTATTAGCTGTTGCGCACCTAGTAACAAAATGGTTCAAATAGGACGGAGGATAAACCAAAATCCGCATGAATGAAGTGTATAATCTCATGGGCACATTCGTTTCGTGCCTACTGGTGACTCACCAGTAGATGCAGGTACAACGCCTTGTACTCACTATGTGTTTAATCACAGACTGTAGGGCAATTGAACGGTACAATCTCCTATACGAATGTGTACACCAGCAGTATTGAAGTTAACTTTTTCTAACGTCTTCAAAATTGCAAATTCAAAGCCAACTAAACATATATAATATAAACAGATCCTGTAAAGTGAACCAACACTATGCTTTCCGATTTAGTGCATGAGATCAACACTCTTGTTGCCGAGCCGACACAGTATCGACACCATGGATTTCAAGGTATTCTAAATTTCCCAAAAATAGAGAATTACAATTACTCCTGAGCATGTTACTCCAGCATATCCATACACTCTGACATTAATCAATATCAGTTATCACTTTTAGTGGTAATCATAACGCCATTCAATTAAATATATAACAGTTAGATACTGTTTGTTGCGGAGAGCTAATATATATGCAATTATGTATTAGGTTTTGCGCACCTATTAAAAAATTAAATCATATTAAACCAGAAGGATATTTCAAGGACAGCATGAACAATAAGTATTATTTCATGTACACATTCGTTTCGGGCTTACTGGCGACTCATTAGTAGGTGCTGGTATTACACCCTTTACCCATTATATATTTAGGGGCTGAATGATGGACATTTGTACGGTTCAATCTGCTATACGAATGTGTTTATAAGCAGTAGTGGAAATATCTTCATATGAAGTCTAGGACAATGAGACTTCAAAGCCAACTCCCTATATGTAATATGTACCAATGGCTTCATAATCAGTACATGGTACAAACAATATGATGGCCGAGTCGGTAAATGGAACCTACACTATGATTATGGAGTCTGTATCAATACTGTTAGCTTTCAGTTGATGCTCATATAATAATAATAATACATTTATTTGGCATCAAAGGCCAACTAGCCCGACCATTGAAATAACAAATCAAGGGTAGGATATGTGGAGGTGAGAGGAATTGTGACTAGCAAAGTATATAATAGCAGGGGGAGGGGTTGGGGAAGGGGAAAGTTATCATTAACATCAAGTTAGTTCAATCTGGTGAAAAATAAATAGAAACGAAGTTCCATTTGACTAGACAAGATCAATTGGAGATAGTCCATGAAGTATCAGAGCTTCTAGGTGAATGTTAGATCGAAAAAAGATGGCGGCCCGGAGGTAGACGTCGACCGATGGAGTCCATTGTCGTGGAGATTGAGTTGATGGAGCATAGCATAGAAATGGATGGAATCTGCAGGATTGAAGCGAGCGAGTCTTGCAGGGGTCGCAGGCATCCGTAGAACGAGGTTGTGATTGAAGGAAGACAAGGGGGAGTCGATGTCCGAAGCGAACCGTTGGTGGATCGGTAGGGCTGTTGGGTTTCCGGTCCTCCGCTGAAACAAGAAAGAAAGAATTGGATGAGCAAAACGTAGTAAAGTATCCACAACGTGCTTACCACTCTCCAACTTTGCCCACCCAAGTCACCACTACGCCACACGCTCTAGTAACTCTTCCATCCAAGCTAACCATACCCACACAATATTTAAAAAAATCTATCTCTTCTCCAAAACCACTAATGTCTTCAACGCTCTTCCCACAGACATAAAGCTCCTACCCCAGCACGAATTCAAAAAGGCAGCCCATCAGTACTTCTTCAACAAACTTCTTTGTGATACGACCGACTGGAAACGAAACTGGCTCCTTCTCATTCCATAACATTTACTTCACCCCAGGCTATTCTCTTTACTAACTTTGGAGGGCGAAATCCCTCAGGCAGTCAGCTAATCTTCCACTTTACCTCTCTGGTCTTAATCTATTCTTCTAGACTCACTGATACCTCTTCTCAGCCCATTCCTGACCCCATCATTGATGTCCAATAATTAAATTAACATTCACAGCTTCACACCCAGAGTCAGTTTTAGTCACACCAAGCTGGTCATTGCACAATTAGTGAGACGAGCAACATATGCTTATTGGACCTTCACGTGTGCCAGTCACCACGGTGTTGCCGCAGACACTTAACGAGACAATACTCAGTTTTCACACAGCCTCTCACCGCTGATGTCAACATCACAATAGAAGGAACAGCAGTCAGTCAACCAGAGCTGGTCTCAAATGTCTAGAAGTATTTCTAAACAGTGCTACGTTAACTTTCTCCGCATTTTCCCTAGAACGCAATTCCGGCTCTAATAAAGGCCCCTAACGGTATTTATTTTCACATCAACCCAGATACTGGGTAAATTGTATTTACTTGAAGCCGGGGCGTTTACAGAAGTAGCGTTGCTTTTAAATAAATCATTAGCGTAGTTTAAAATGTTTTACTTATGAAATCTGTTTTCGTGCATTTAACATAATGGAAAACATGGTGGACTTAGGTGAATCTAGTGATGTATGTTGCGAATTACTATATTCATTTTACTATAAAGCAAAGGAAATTTTGAGATTTTCTCCGTAAGATTCATTAATAATAATAATTTTTTGTCAATTCCAATAATTTATTGCCAATATTTCGCTTCGTTGAATGCCTTTCGGGAACAAAATAAGCCTAAATAAATGTATTTTTATTTTTATTAAACCAGAAACGTCCCGTTTGCTGACGACGAAGCTTCAAATCTTAATAAGACTGAATAATAATTTCACCATCGATAAGTCATTATTATCGGGAATATACACAAGGCAATTAAAATCTATTTTTCAAACCAAAACGTTTGTGAAATAGGCGGTAACATCAAATTTCAAAATATAAAATTTAATTTATTTTTATGAGTTAATTAATCTTGCAAAAGATAATTGACCTCGACATCCTGGTGTTGAGGCCCCTAACCTATTCGAGTCTGAAAGCCCAATAGATGCCAGATCGCTTGAAGTCTTAAAATTCACAGTTGAGTCTGATAGGCTTATATTACTATAGTATCTCCTAGGTTCAAGTCCGCATTGTCCCGCACTAACCTACTTGTGTCCTCAAATTTAATATCGGTTTTCATGACTATATGGTATAACAAGTAAATTGACATTTAATGTTAGGCAATCGGAATGCGAAAGTTGGAAAGCGGTATCTCCAAACAAATGTAGAGGATGTTGAATCCTCCGCCTTTTATAAAATGACCTTGAATGATAAATTTAAACCACCATAGCTGATTGTAACAACTTTATTTAAAAAGAATTTTTTCTTTTTATTTTCCAGAACATTCTTTGTTTAAAGACTTGATTTTTATAATTGTGCGCTATTTTCAGTTTTTGAGTATCGTGCTTCCGAGCTGGTTGTAGATTTTCGTTTGCTGCATTTTTTAACATTTCTCTCCATAATAAACGATTACAACATTACACAATAAACATCTTTCGACACTTGCCTTGTGTTCTGATATAATAAAACACTGAGGAGGAGTCTTGGAACAGGTAATTTATTTATTATTGTGGGTCACGTACACATCAAAGCAGATTATTGCTGAAGATATAGCTTTCCAACTTTCACCTTCAAAGCGCCACAAGTAAGTGTCAATTTAAGTATCATAATTCTTGATCATGAATGCCGATATTAAATTAGAAGATGTATTTCATTTAGGGCAGGACCTAATGGATTTAAATCTTATTGACACAGATAACAATGTAGGCAAAACAGACTCTACTGTGAATGTTAGGACTTCTAGCGAACTGGCATCTATGGGGCTTACAAACACCAATAGGTTAGGGGCCTCAACAGGGTATTCGTGACTATATGGTATACCAAGTAAATCTGTAGAGGCCATTAGGTCACTGGACCATAAGGGTGGTCTCTTGGATGCCAGGTCCGGAAAGATCCATTCTATGCGGAATGATCTATTCTATCCTGGAACACTTAAGTTCCTCTGAACTATCTCTTAAGCTACAATCCTTAAGTCCGCTAGCCAACTGCTCTGTATCCTCAGTATTTAATAAACCAGACATGATATTATTAAATTATTTATAATTTATATATTATATTAATTAAGTAAGCTTACCCGGATACGCTGATGTCCACAAATTTACTGAACTGGAAAGAATGAGACCTTGAAACAAATATTCACTTAAATTACCCAAAGCAAACTTGTGGTTCTATTCTCGCTGATAATTAAAAACACCAAAATGACGACAAGATTTACAAATTTTTATTCACAAAGTAATCGGAGATAGAACCATGCAGTGTCCCGCTTATGCAATTCAGAAACTCAGATCCAAAACTGTCTCATTTCTTTTCACAAGACAAGTCCAAAACTTCGAAGAAATCAAATGTACCTGTACCAAGGCGTCTCCTTCACAATTCTATTATATTAGAACAAAGGCAATTGATGGACTAATATATTTGACGATGAAGTATTCGTTTACTAGAGAAAATGTTAAAATGGAGCAGGCCAAAATAACAACACCAGTCAAGGAGCGAGATACTCGAAAAACTGAAAATGGCGCACAATTCAAAATCAAGTATTTAAACAAAGTATGTTCTGGAAAAATAAAAAGAAAAAATTCTTTTTAAATAAAATTCGTTACAATAAGCCATAGTGGTTTAAATTTACCAGTCAATGTTATTTTACATAAAGCGGAGGATTTAACTTCCTCCACACTGGTTTACTTTTACAAAATCGTTGCCAACAACACTGATTGGAGACGTAACTTGTTATTTTAGCACCCGTAATACACCTTGTTGTAAATATCAGACACTGTAGTTTTCATGTGATTTTCAGGAAGTTTAGTCTCTGGCCTTGTAACCGCAAGGGGCTATTGCGGGGCAATGGATAGCACTTGTATGTTGGTAAAATCTAAATACATTAACATTTGAAGGTTGATTCACTTTCTACGTATTCTAACTTGCTCCGTCTGTCTTATGCTTTCAAAAATATTCTTGTTCGCTAAAAATGCTGTACAGATCTTTTACTTACCAAAGTCATGTCTTTGTCTTGTTCTTTTGAGATTGCGTCAGAATAGATGGAAGGGTTTTAGTAGAGCAAATCGGATAAATCACTATATAATTTTTAGCAGTATAAAAAGGATGTCCTTTGGTGATGCTAAGGACCTCTAACGGGAAGCCTAATGTTGTATCAAAGCGAAAAGTGACATAAAGTCCAGAAATTTGCGAAGAAGGTAAGGATAAACATATCGACAAAAAGCGTATTATGAGTGCAGGAGGAAAAAGATGTGCTGCCAGTTGGTGTTTTTAAGTAAGACTTTGTTAAAGAAGTACAGGTTATCCACCTTCTGAAGCTCATGTTGAGATAAGAGTTTTGTCTCCGCGTGTATTGTTTTGAATGCACGCGTGGCTTTATAAAGAAATATAATTTGTTAAATATATTATTTGTATAGTTGGGTTTAATTGAACAGTTGCAATTGCGTTTTACATAGGGTTTACAATGATAAGCAAAATTTGAAAGAAAATAGCAATATGAGGCTTTATAAACGAAAGAGTTAACTCGTAAGAAGAATTATAAAGAGCAAGCGCTCAAAATAATTCTGAATATAAGGAAAGACATTCTTTTCACTTCGAGATGCGATTTGCTTAATGACATAGGAGGAGAAATATAATTAGCTGGCATAAAACACGAGGGATAGAATGTAAGCTTTGAATAAAGTGAGTTGCATAGTAAAGTTTTGTGTATTAAGGCAGATCAAACGAGCCCATTTGAAGAGTTTTACTATAACTTGGTTAAGATATAATAATAAATGACCCGGTTACGCTCGCTTTAATTTTATCTTTGAGAAATTTAATATGAAAATGCATATTAACCGCCTTCATAACGTCACCGTGTGATAGTGTTCTTATCTTTGCGGTATGTGTGTTGAAGGAAATTATGGTCTTGGAACAAAGTAGACTTGCGTAAAACTGTTGAGGCATTGATTTCATTGAGTTGATGACACAATCCAGCGTTATATATGAATAAGAATGGTAAACGTAATTTAAATTCTGAAGGCACGTAAAGACCTTACTTACTAAAGGAATAACTTATATGACAAAGAAACAATAAGGACAGAATCTATACAAGGGTGAATCTGTCTTGGTTTTTCTTACTAAAATGAAAAACTTGTTATAGGAAACGAGAGGCACTCTGCTCCAAAGCAAAAGAGGAAGTCGGTGGGAAAGGCCAATTATATTCACTTCCACAGTATTGGTAGTACGTAGGCTTTGACTTGTGTAAGTCTCAGAATATTTTGATATGCCTTGAAGCGTATTACGGGAGCCCAAGTGAAGATTTTTTATAATAATTATAATAATAATAATAATAATAATAATAACAATAATACATTTATTTGGCAATAAAGGCTAACAGGCCCAACCGTTGAAATAAAAAATCAAAGGTAGGATATGTGGAGATGATTGAAATTGTGACTAGCAAAGTATTTAACCACAGGGTAGGGAGGAGTTGAGGAAGAGAAATTCTTTCATCAACTTCATAATAGCTCAATCTGGTGAAAAAGAGAGATTCCATTTTACTAGACAGGATCAATAAGAGTACAATCCATGAAGAGTCCTAGCATCAATGCGGGGTGGGCTGGTGTCGGACAGACGAATTTGAGTGTGAGTTCGAAAGTGATGGCAGACCGGTAGCAGACGTTGACCGACGGAGTTCTTTATCGTGGATATTGAATTTCTGTAGGGTAGTATTGAATAGGATGAAGTCGACTAGATTGAAGCTTATGTTTCGTGCAGAGTTCACTGGCTTCCGTAGAGCGAGGTTATGAATGATGGTAGGCGAGGTGGAATTAGTGTCTGATGTATACCGTCGTGTAGTCCAGTAGACTTTTTGAGTTTTAGGTCGTTCATTGAAACAAAAGAGAAAAAATTGGTTAAAGTGCCTTTAGAAGTCCAGTGACTCAGAGAATGTGACAACTAAATATTTGATTGAATCGGGGATCTCTATTTCTAGTGAGAGGTTGATAGGATTGAAAAGGTCATGACCAAGCTTCTTAAAGTGTGTTTTATTCAGTTTCAGTTCATGGCAAATCTCTTCAAGTTAGACTTACCGTAATAAAAGAATTTGTGTGATTAGATATGAGAGTGTGCAGGGGATGGCTGGACTGATGACAATTACTAACATTCCATTGGTCTTTATAAATATCCTGAATAATTATCTGCAACCAGGATCTGTTTAAGAAAGAGGCTGAAAAGTATTTTGCACAGCACTGATCCTCACAGAAAACCGGAACGGATGGATATTGATTTTGAATGAACATTGCCGAGTCTCACATGAATTAAACGAATTATTATATAGTACCTAATAAGATTAATCACGTGACTACATACGGAATTAATTAAAAAGGCGGATTTAATTGCTGAGAAGACTGCATCAAATACGTTGGAAATATCTAGAAAGTGAGAGTTCAATTGTGTCCTTGTGGGATGGAGGAAGAGAAGAGTTCAGAGATGCTAGCTAGGCTATTGGTGGAAGGGAACACATTCACAACCAATAGTTAGAAACTTGTTTTAGATATAATGTAGGATTTTATTTAATATAGAGCACTCTCTTGTGAACTTTATTGAACGCTGGATTGACGAATATAAGTAAAAAATCCGTATAAGAATAGGTAGGCAAAATAAAAAACTGGAGCTATTTTGGGTATAATTTGGTAATTGATAAGAAAGTTTTATAGAATTTAGCGGAAAGTAATAATACGTATTGAACCATAAAAGCAATCGTTAATGGAATTTATGTTGATTATATATATATATATAGATAGGTATATATATATATATATATATATATATATATATATATATATATATATATGTGTGTGTGTGTGTGTGTGTGTGTGTGTATTCAGTACATAATACATTGAATCCATGCCCTGCGAAATCTGAATGCAGTATTCTAAAGGCCAACACTTACTGTCTAAGTAGAGGATGAACTTCCAATATGTAAAAGCTCGATTTCATTTGCAAAAATGTTTCAGGCGCAGTTAGTGAAGTTAATATTCGATTTCTAGAATTTCTAAAACAGCTGATTATTGATACTTGGGAATTTCCGAAAACATTTGGGAGCTATTCGATCTTAAATACTCGCGAATTTATTGCCAGTAGAATAAGTTCCTCAATACGTAATAAAGATTAAACGTGGGCTTGTGACAAAGACATTGTTCTGAATTTCGAGCCAGATTACTGCGCGTCTTATTCGGTGTACTTCGTCTATCCTAGTCCGCACATGCTGGATAAATGTGACGGAGAACTAGTTTTAAAAACTTTGTCATGGACATGGGAAAAAACAACGGGATTGTTTTCAAGAGTGATTATTTTGCTTCACAGTTTTGCATAGAAGAATAGACGTTACCACACCAATTAATCAAACTTCTCTTTGTTATCATTCTTTTGAAGTGGAAACAGAGAGAGGAATAAGGAAAATATGTAGCTAACACGCTATCACGGCTAACAGTTCTATCACTTCAAAGGAAGGAATAAACATTTTCGATAAAAAGGTCATAATTTTGTACGATAGTATATAGCAAGGTTTCAGCCGGAAGTAATACATCTAGTTTATTTTAAGAAAAGAATGCTCATAGTTGATTGATTCTTGGAGATACCGAACTATAGTTTATAAGAATTTCTGAAAATAAATCATATTAGTGATGATTAGACTTGCAAGATTCTGCAAGTGGAGTTACTAAAATGAAGATTACAGCCCAAGTTATGGCTAATGTGTGTGATAGACATCATAATGATGGGAAGCATAAATTTGTCGTCAATTCTAATACAACTCTTGCCAAGATTTACAAATCTTGAACGTTGTGAAATCTGGACAAAGCAGGTGTAGAGCTAAAAGCGTCGAGCAGGAAGGGCGACGTAGATTGATGGTTAGAAACGCCGATATTAAGAAGGCTGGTGATAAGATTAGAGGAGAGATTAAAAACAGAAGATGGATATGGAATTTGATCAAACGTTGAGCTGCTATATTTGACAGAGAGAAGAATAAGAAAAATATGTAGCTAACACGCTATCACGGCTAACAATTCTATCACTTCAAAGGAAGGAATAAACATTTTCGATAAAAAGGTCATAATTTTGTACGATAGTATATAGCAAGGTTTCAGCCGGAAGTAATACATCTAGTTTATTTTAAGAAAAGAATGCTCATAGTTGATTGATTCTTGGAGATACCGAACTATAGTTTATAAGAATTTCTGAAAATAAATCATATTAGTGATGATTAGACTTGCGAGATTAGGCAAGTGGAGTTACTAAAATGAAGATTACAGTCCAAGTTATGGCTAATGTGTGTGATAGACCTCATAATGATGGGAAGCATAAATTCGTCGTCAATTCTAATACAATACTTGCCGAGATTTACTAATCTTGAACGTTGTGAAATCTGAACAAAGCAGGTGTAAGGCTAAAAGCGTCGAGCTGGAAGGGCGACGTAGATTGATGAGTAGAAACGCCGATATTAGGAAGGCTGGTGATAAGATTAGAGGAGAGATCAAATACAGAAGATGGATATAGAATTTGATCGAACGTTGAGCTGCTATATTTGACCAAATATTTCGGTAGCCATTATCGGACGCTTTATTAGTTTATATTTTAAAACTTGTGATGATGGGTGAACTGAAGAATGCAGACGCTAGTGGCTGTTAAATATCTTTCAAGAAACAAATCAATTAAAATTCAGGCTTAGTTAGTTAAAATACTGATAAGGTGATCTTGTAGAGGCCCTTTGATCACTACCATAAGAGAGCCTCTGGGATGCCAGGCCCGGAAAATCCATATATGCGGTATGATCATCTAGTTTGGAACACTTAAGTTCCTCTGAACTATATTTTAAACTACATTCCTTAAGTCCACTTGCTGCTGTATCCTGCTCTGTATCCTCAATATCCGATAGACCGGCCATAATATTATGATTAAATTTATTGCAATTTATATATTATATTAATTAAGCTTACCGGGATACGCTGATACCCACAGATTACAGAACGATACGGTGGTGACCTTAAAAACAAATATCCACGTCAGTTACATGAAGCAACTTTGAGATCCTTCCCAATAATGGGGAATACGAACAATAGATGAAAGTGGATTACAATAATTTATTAGCAAAGATATCGGAGATGGAACCACGCAGTGTTTCGCTTGTGCAATTCAGCAACTCAGATAAAACTCTCGTATCAACCCTCAACAAGACAAGTACAAAACTTCGACAATATGAACAAAAGAAACTTCCAAAAAATTTGCAATAGTTTTAAAAAAAACACAAAATTGTTTTACGAAACCAGCAATAACATCAAATGTCCAAAAATAAAATGATTTATTTTTATATGAGGAGTTAATTGATGTCCAGTAATTTAATTAACCTCCACATATACCCTCATGTTTTAGATATTTATCCATACATTATGTAGTCTTCATTCTTCGGTTTCTTGATGACTCTTCCAGAACGCATTTCAACATTTTGTGCTGGTACTTCTCTAGGTTTTATTCTCATATTGCATTGTTCTATTTCCTCAGTTTTCTTGGTTTTAATCTTTACTTCTTTTCCTCATTTTTTTGACTCTTCCTTTTTCTCACACACTTTAGAGTCACATATCGCCTCAGCTTCTGGATACTTCGATGGACACTGTTCCTCAGTCTCCTCTGTCCATATAAACTGTGGAATGCAACGATCTTGTGCTACACACTCTACTGTGACATTTACTTCTATAAGTGCATTTTTATCAGTCATATGATTGACTTTAAATGGCCCCTTATAGAACGGAGTCAGACAATTCTGTCTGTTCTCGTTAGTTATATATACATGAAATGCCAGCTTTAAATCTGAAGATACATAGCATTTAGACTTTGGATTTCTAGTTTTGGTTGGAGTTAAACGACTTATTTTATCTCTCAATGCTCCAACAAACCAATCTGTTGAATTAGAGGCCCAATCGAGACAACTTGGAGCTTCTATTAGAAGATCTCCAGGTAACCTCAATAGATCTCCGTAAACAAGTTCTGCTATGGATGTTCCTAACTGTGCTCTGCATCTGTTTCGCATTGCCAACAAAACTATGGGCAAATCATGTATCCAATAGGATCCACCAGTGCAGCGTAATGCAGCCTTTAGCTTCCTGTGCAGTTTTTCAACCATCCCATTAGCTCTCGGATTATAAGCACATGTGAGTCTTACTTCTATCCCCATTGTATTCAATGATCTGATAAACAGTTCAGACATAAACTGACTACCACTATCAGTAGTTACCCTTACCGGTACATCATATCGCGACACCCAATTATGCAAGAACATAAGTAAGACTTCTTGAGCTCTCATGTTCTTCAGGATTGCTAGCTTAAACTGACGACTGAAACGATCAACCATCGTGAGTAAACATTTCTGGCTAGAAATTTCGGGCATTTCTACTATACCAATATGTATATGCATGAAACGACCCTCTGGTATACCATTTTAAATAAAGCATTTGGTTGCGCAGTGCTGTCCTTCTTTTTGTAGATTTGACCGCATTTTTCTTGTGCGGGACAATTGGTAGCACTCATAGGTCGGTAAAATCTTGAACTTTTTTCATCTTCAGATGATGTAGTTTTTGGCCTCAGTTGATGGGTTCTCACTTGTCCCTTCTTCTTTAAGCCTTCAATTAGCTGATTGTCTGAAAATGACGTTGGAACAAGATTTTCCATTGTTCTTTCACCAAATTTTCGAGCCCGAATTTCCAGGCTCATCTTCAGGGTTGACTTAATACGCACAGGAGTAAAACACAACTTGTGGCAAGTTGTGTTTTACTCCTGTGCGTATTAAGTCAACTCTGGTATACCAATCGTTTTAATTTCAGTTTTAGTATGACGCCAAACTTTACAAGTTTGACACCGGACACATGTCCTTACCCAACTCTTATATCTTTAGACATCTTAGGCCATACAGATCAATCAGTGACCATCCTGATAGTTGCCTTAATGGAAGGAAGACTAAATTCATGCAGCTGTTGAATTACCTTTTACATTAATTCTAATGGTACCTATGGCCTAGGTTGGCTCCTGGAGACTTCACATAGTAACAACTTATCTCCAATCTTCCTGAGTGTATATGTAGGACCCTTTACCAACAAAGCTACTAAAGGATTGAGACCTTGTGCTTTCATTAATTGCTGGACAAAACCATTAGAAGATACAACAGAGCATACGAGTAACTCCGAACGCATCATATCTTCATCGGATACGTCTGGTCTACTGAGAGTATCTGCCACCACATTATCTTTTCATGAGATATGATTAATGGTAAAATCAAATTCTGCTAGTCGGGTCATTTGTGAATTCACTCGTCGAGAATAATTAAGCCTAGTCGATTTCCCAAGGATAATTATCAACGGTCTATGATCAGTAAACTGATGTCCTTCTAGGAAGTGCTCAAAATGCAACACTGCAGAATAAACTGCTAGTAACTCCTTTCCAAGCGTGTCATATCGCTTCTCGCGACCTTGGATTTTCCGACTATAGAATCAAATCGGCTTGACTATACCATTATCCCGTTGATGTAACACTGCCCATATGGCTACAACAGAAGCATCTGTGACCAGCTCAAACGGCTTAGTCCAATCCACAGTTGCTAATGTGGTAATTTGGCTTAACATATCTTTGGCCCTCTGGAACTTTTCCTTGTCGTCTTGGCTAAAATTAATAGGCCAGGACTTCTTGATCGTGCTCCGTTCACGAACTAAATGTCGAGTTAGCGACCCCAAAATTCCAGCTAAACCTGGTATGAACCGACGATAGTAGCTAATCATGCCCAAAAATCTACGCAACTGGCGTACAGTTCTAGGTTCTGGCACATCCTTGATTGCTTGTACCTTGTCTTCCAAGGGCTTGATTCCATCCTTGGAAATGGTGTGTCCAAGATATTTTACGGTAGAGCAACCAATCCTACTCTTTTCTGGTTTCACTACCAATCCATAATGTTCCAGCTTAGACAAAACGATGTCCAAATGCTCCCGGTGTTCCTCCCTAGATTGACTATATATAATGATGTCATCTATATACACTCTAGCAAATGAACAGTCTTGAAGAACTTCCTCTGTCAGACGCTGGAATGTCTGACTTGCATTCTTCAACCCAAAAGGCATACATAAGAATTCATGCGATCCTCCTCCAGGGAATCGCACTGCTGTGAGCGGTATAGATTCTGCCTCCATAGGTACTTGATAGTACGCCTTCTGCAGATCTAACGTTGTATATACCTCATACCCCATTATATCCCTGAGCAAAGTACTCTGGTTCGGTAGAGGATACGAATCGCCTTTCGTTACCGAATTCAATAGACGATAGTTACCACAAACCCTCCATTGACCTGGTTCAGGTTTGGGAACAACCACTATTGGAGATGCAAAGTTGGAATTTGAACGCCTACAAATTCCTTCTTCTCTCAACCGCTTAAATTCTTCAATAGCAACCTGCTGCTTGTGTTGTGCTAACGGTTGAGACTTCGGCGAACAAGGTAGTGGCTCCACCAACTCGATTTGGTGTTCTATGCCTGTCTTTAAACCCTTGCGTTTAGCATTGAATGGCAGAAACACGGCCAGGTGTTTCTCGATGACATCCGCCAAGTCATCGGCGACGACGGGTCTGGGTAGTCTCACTGACCTAACTACTGAGGTCCCAGTCTCAGCATAAGTCACTATCCCAGTGCTTTGTCCAATGGTCCTAGATTTGGGATCTAAAGCGAGATTAAAATGGATCAAAAAGTCCATCCCAATGATGTTATCCTTTATATCAGCGACCAGAAAATTCCACGTAAATGGAGATTTCTGCCCCAATGTCACTGACAATTCTTTAACTCCCTTAACCTCAATTGGACTTCCATTAGCAGCCCATAGTTGGTAATCGAATGTGGGGCTATCAATTTCCACCACATCAGATCGAACTATGCTCACCTCTGCACCCGTGTCTATTAAGAAATTTAAGCCGCTAAGTTCATCAGTTATAACGAACTTATTGTTGCTATAACCAGCAACCTCTTTAAGATTACCTGCCAGCCGAAATCTAACAGATTTACGGACTGTATTACTGCGCGTCTCTTCCATCGAAGCTTCCGAACCTAACTTCGATGATTTTAGTATGCCACGAATATGCATACCTTGGAGCCTTGCATGCGCAACCCCCCCTACGGCTCCTATTAGCGGGGGCTTCATTAGTTTTCCGGCAGCTTCGACCAGGCTACAGGAAGACTACTTCCTTTCCATCGGGGACCACCCAACTTTGGAAACGTGCATCCCCCTCCTGACATTTTCCAAACTCGGCGTATTTGCGATGCGATATGCACCACTCGCGTGGTCCTTGTACACTCTCACGCGATTCGCCTCTCCAATGCTTGGAATTTGAACGTTGACTCCGAGAATTTACCCTACTTCTGTTGGAACTTTCCTTATTGCTTTTTATCCAACCCACATCCCTGCGGAGGGTACTTAATTCATTCTCTATGGTCAGGAGTCTCTCTGAGAGATGTCTGAGTTGCTGCTCCAGGCGTGAATCTGCGGTTACTGCATACACCTTAGGTTCCTTCTGACGATACACTTTGTCCAACCCTTTGAGCTTCTTGGGCCACTCTAGTTCCAATGTATCATATACATCCAAGGTGGCTCTTAGTCTAGCAGGCAATTCTGCTACAAATATACTATTTATAACTTCCTCAGATATATCAAGCCCGATGGATTTTGAAATAAGTCTGTCATAAAATTCAGATGGAAGTAGATTTCCCATCTTTTCCTGACGTAATAAGTCAGTCATCCGTTCAATCCTCTCGGGTTGATATCGTCCATGGAGTTCTTCTACTAGAAGCTCAAATGCATTTTCTGGTTCGTTCTCAGTAACAAATTTCCTGAGTCTAAACAGATTCTTTTTTAATGGCTCAGGTAAGCACCACCAGGCCGAGGCAAACCTTTCTATAGGGTCGGTCATCCGTTTTAGTTTAAAATAAAATTTTGCTTCTTCGACCCATTCAGAATGGTTGTCTGGTCTGTACATGGTGAGCTTAACATTGCTATCCATAGAATTGCGGCAAAAACGATCATCTACATCATATCTTTCCGCATAAAGGATCCTGGCGCGGTCGCCATTTTTTGTAGAGGCCCTTTGGTCACTACCATAAGGGGGTCTCTTGGATGCCAGGCCCGGAAAATCCATATATGCGGAATGATCATCTATCTTGGAACACTTAAGTTCCTCTGAATAATCTCTTAAGCTACAATCTTTAAGTCCACTAGCCAACTGCTCTGTATCCTCAGTTTTTAATAAACCAGACATAACATTATTAAATTACTTGCAATTTTTATATTATATTAAATAAGTAAGCTTACCCGGATACGCTGATATCCACAGGATACTGAATCGGAATGATTGAGACCTTAAAACAAATATTTACTTTAAATACCCAAAGCAAATTTGTGGTTCCTTTCGCTGATAATTAAAAAGATCAAATCGACAAGAAGATTATAATGTTTTATTCACAAAGAGTCGGAGATGGAACCACGCAGTGTCCCGCTTATGCAATTCAGCAACTCAGTTCAAAAACTCTCTCATTTTCCTTCGACAAGACAAGTCCAAAACTTCGACAATATGAACAAAAGAACTTCCAAAAAAAATTACAATATTTTTCAAAAATTACAATATTGTTTTACGAAACCAGCGATAACATCAAATGTCCAAAAATAAAAATTGATTTATTTTTATATGAGAGGTTAATTTGTGTCCAATAATTAATTTAACTTCTACATACACCCTCATGTTTAAGATGATTAACCATACATGATGTAGTCTTCATTCTTCGGTTTCTTGATGACTCTTCCAGACCAAGTTTCAACAAGTTGTGCTGGTACTTCACCAGATTTCATATTCATATCGCATTGTTCTTTATTATCAGTTGTCTTGGTTTTAATCTTTACTTCTTTACCATATTTATTCGACTCTTCGTTTTCCTCACCAATTTCTGAGTCACATCTCGCTTCAACTTCTGGGTACTTCGGTGAATTCTGTTTCTCAGTCTCCTCCTCCGTCCAAATAAACTGTGGAATACAGCGATCCAGTGTTACACATTCTACAGCGCCATTTACTTCTATAAATGCATTTTTCTCAGTCATATGATTGACTTTAAATGGCCCCTCATAGAATGGAGTCAGACAATTCTGTCTGTTTTCGTTAGTTATATATACATGCGATGCCAGCTTTAAATCTGAAGATACATAGCATTTGGACTTCTAGTTTTGGTTGGAGCTAAACGACTCATTTTATCTCTCAATGCTCCAACAAGCCAATCTACTGAACTAGAGGCCCAATCGAGACAACTTGGAGCTTCTATTAGAAGATCTCCAGGTAACCTCAATGGCTCCCCATAAACAAGTTCTGCTATGGATGTTCCTAACTGAACTCTGTATCTGTTTCGCATTGCCAGCAAACTATGGGCAAATCATGTATCCAACTGGATCCACCGGTGCAGCGTAATGCAGCCTTCAGCTCCCTGTGCAGTCTCTCAACCATCCCATTAGCTCTGGGATTATAAGCACATGTGTGTCTTACTTCTATCCCCATTGTATTCAATGATCTGATAAACAGTTCAGACATAAACTGACTACCACGATCAGTATTTACCCTTACCGGTACACCATATCGCGACACCCAATTATGCAAGAACATAAGTCAGACCTCTTGAGCTGTCATGTCCTTCAGGATTGCTACCTCAAACTGACGACTGAACCGATCGACCATCGTGAGTAAATACTTTTGGCCAGAAATCTCAGGCATTTCTAATATATCAATATGAACATGCATGAAACGATCCGCTGGTATACCAATCGTTTTAATTTCAGTTTTGGTATGACGCCAAACTTTACAAGTTTGACACCAGGCACATGTACTTACCCAGGCTCTTATGTCTTTCGACATCTTTGGCCATACATATCTATCGGTGACCATCCTGATAGTTGCCTTAATGGAATGATGACTGAATTCATGTAGCTGCTGAATTACCTTATACCTTAATTCTAACGGTACATAAGGTCTAGGTTGGCTCCTGGAGATTTCACAGGATAACCACTTATCTCCAATCTTCCTGCGTGTATATGCAGGATTATTTTCCAACACAGCTACTAAAGGATCAAGACCTTGTGCTTCCATCAATTGCTGGACAAAATCATTAAAAGATACAATAGAGCATACGAGTGACTCTGAACGAATCATATCTTCATCTGATACGTCTGGTCTACTGAGAGCATCTGCCACCACATTATCTTTTCCTGAGATATGACTAATGGTAAAATTAAATTCTCCGAGTCCGGTTATTTGTGAATTCACCCACCGAGAAGAATTTAGCATATTCGCTTTCCCAAGGATACTCAACAACGGTTTATGATCAGTTAATATCATAAACTAATGTCCATCTAGGTAGTGCTCAAAATGCAACACTGCAGAATAAACTGCTAGTAACTCCTTTCCAAGCGTATCATATCGCTTCTCGCGATCTTGGAGTTTCCGACTATAGAATCCAATCGGCTTGACTATGCAATTTTCTCGTTGATGTAACACTGCTCCTATGGCTACATCAGAAGCATCTGTGACCAGCTCAAACGGCTTAGTCCAAACCACAGGTGCTAATGTGGCTATTTGGCTTAACAGATCTTTGGCCCTCTGGAATTTTTCCTTGTCGTCTTGGCTAAATATAATAGGCCAGGACTTCTTGATTGTGCTTCGTTCACGAACTAAATGTCGAGTTAGCGAACCCAAAATTCCAGCTAAACCTGGTATGAACCGACGATAGTAGCTAATCATGCCCAAAAATCTACGCAACTGGCGTACAGTTCTAGTTTCTGGCACATCCTTGATTGATTGTACCTTGTCTTCCAAGGGCTTGATTCCATCCTTGGAAATGGTGTATCCAAGATATTTTACGATAGAGCAACCAATCCTACTCTTTTCTGGTTTCACTACCAATCCATAATGTTCCAGCTTAGACAAAACGATGTCCAAATGCTCCAGGTTTTCCTCCCTAGATTGACTATATATAATGATGTCATCTATATACACTCTAGCAAATGAACAGTCTTGAAGAACTTCCTCTGCCAGACGCTGGAATGTCTGTTTTGCATTTTTCAACCCAAAAGGCATACATAAGAATTCATGCGATCCTCCTCCAGGGAATTGCACTGCTTTGAGCAGTATAGATTCTGCCTCCATAGGTACTTGATAGTACGCCTTCTGCAGATCTGACGTTGTATATACCTCATACCCCATTATATCCCTGAGCAAAGTACTCTGGTTTGGTAGAGGATACGAATCGCTTTTCGTTACCGAATTTAATAGACGATAGTTACCACAAACCCTCCATTGACATGGTTCAGGTTTGGGAACAACTACTTTGGAGATGCAAAGTTGGAATTTGAACGCCTACAAATTCCTTCTTCTCTCAACCGCTTAAACTCTTCAATAGCAACCTGCTGCTTGTGTTGTGCTAACGGTTGAGACTTCAGCAAACAAGGTAGTGGCTCCACCAACTCGATTTGGTGTTCTATGCCTGTCTTTAAACCCTTGCGTTTAGCATTGAATAGAAGAAACACGGCCAGGTGTTTCTCGATGACATCCGCCAAGTCATCGGCGACGACGGGTCTGGGTAGTCTCACTGACCTAACTACTGAGGTCCCAGTCTCAGCATAAGTTACTATCCCAGTGCTTTGTCCAATGGTCCTAGATTTGGGATCTAAAGCGAGATTAAAATGGATCAAAAAGTCCATCCCAATGATGATATCCTTTATATCAGCGACCAGAAAATTCCACGTAAATGGAGATTTCTGCCCCAATGTCACTGACAATTCTTTAACTCCCTTAACCTCAATTGGACTTCCATTAGCAGCCCATAGTTGGTAATCGAATGTAGGGCTATCAATTTCCACCACATCAGATCGAACTATGCTCACCTCTGCATCCGTGTCTATTAAGAAATTTAAGCCGCTAAGTTCATCAGTTATAACGAACTTATTGTTGCTATAACCAGCAACCTCTTTAAGATTATCTGCCAGCCGAAATCTAACAGATTTACGGACTGTATTACTGCACGTCTCTTCCATCGAAGCTTCCGAACCTAACTTCGATGATTTTAGTATGCCACGAATATGCATACCTTGGAGCCTTGCATGCGCAACCCCCCTACGGCTCCTATTAGCGGGGGCTTCATTAGTTTTCCGCAGCTTTGACCAGGCTACAGGAAGACTACTTCCTTTCCATCGGGGACCACCCAACTTTGGAAACGTGCATCCCCCTCCTGACATTTTTCAAACTCGGCGTATTTGCGATGCGATATGCACCACTCGCGTGGTCCTTGTACACCCTCACGCGATTCGCCTCTCCAATGCTTGGAATTTGAACGTTGACTACGAGAATTTACCCTACTTCTGTTGGAACTTTCCTTATTGTTTTTTATCCAACCCACATCCCTGCGGAGGGTACTTAATTCATTCTCTATGGTCAGGAGTCTCTCTGAGAGATGTCTGAGTTGCTGCTCCAGGCGTGAATCTGCGGTTACTGCATACACCTTAGGTTCCACCTGACGATACACTTTGTCCAACCCTTTGAGCTTCTTGGGCCACTCTAATTCCAATGTATCATATACATCCAAGGTGGCTCTTAGTCTAGCAGGCAATTCTGCTACAAATATACTATTTATAACTTCCTCAGATATATCAAGCCCGATGGGTTTTGAAATAAGTCTGTCATAAAATTCAGATGGAAGTAGATTTCCCATCATTTCCTGACGTAATAAGTCAGTCATCCGTTCAATCCTCTCGGGTTGATATCGTCCATGGAGTTCTTCTACTAGAAGCTCAAATGCATTTTCTGGTTTGTTCTCAGTAACAAAATTCCTGAGTCTAAACAGATTCTTTTTTTAATGGCTCAGGTAAGCACCACCAGGCCGAGGCAAACCTTTCTATAGGGTCGGTCATCCGTTTTAGTTTAAAATAAAATTTTGCTTCTTCGACCCATTCAGAATGGTTGTCTGGTCTGTACATGGTAAGCTTAACATTGCTATCCATAGAATTGCGGCAAAAACGATCATCTACATCATATCTTTCCGCATAAACGATCCTGGCGCGGTCGCCATTTTTTGTAGAGGCCCTTTGGTCACAACCATAAGGGGGTCTCTTGGATGCCAGGCCCGGAAAATCCATATATGCGGAATGATCATCTATCTTGGAACACTTAAGTTCCTCTGAACTATCTCTTAAGCTACAATCCTTAAGTCCACTAGCCAACTGCTCTGTATCCTCAGTATTTAATAAACCAGACATAATATTATTAAATTACTTGCAATTTTTATATTATATTAAATAAGTAAGCTTACCCGGATACGCTGATATCCACAGGTTACTGAACCAGAATGATTGAGACCTTAAAACAAATATTTACGTTAAATACCCAAAGCAAATTTGTGGTTCTTTTCGCTGATAATTAAAAGATCAAAATTGATAAAGAAGACCCATAATGTTTTATTCCACAAAGAGTCCAGAGATGGAGTGCAATTGTTGTCCATGTAATTCAGCAACTCAGTTGTTCAAAAAGCACAAAAACTAACAAACTAGAGCAGGAACAAAGAGTCCAAAGCCAAAACAATATGAACAAAAGAACTTCAAAAATTACTGTATTTTCAAAAATTACAATATTGTTTTACTGAAACAAAGCGATAACATCAAATGTCCAAAAATAAAAATTGATTCATTTTTATATGAGAGGTTAATTGGTGTCCAATAATTAATTTAACCTGTACATACCTCCGTAGAGGAAGATATTTTCTCCGACAAAATAAAAGTGACATTTATATATAAATTTAAACCACTTTGGGTGATTGAAATGAATATTATTTAAAAAGAAATTATTCGACTATTTTCTAGAACAACCTTTCGTTAAATACTTGACAGTATATATACTTTTGAACTGTGCGTATTTTCAGTTATAATAATAATAATAATAATAATAATAATAATAATGATAATAATAATAATAATAATAATAATAATTCATTTATTTGGCATCTGTACTTGACTGGCCTGGCTTTTCTTGGCAAGCTGCATTTGTTTCTTGTCTACAAAAGGCTTGATTTTTACAATATACACCTACTGTCATTTTGTCTTTTGAATCGTACATATTGGAGACGTTCTGGAAAAGGTAATTTAATAATTCTGCTTTTCGCGTCTTATTTCTTTCCAGTTTATATGATCGGGTGTTTTGCTACATAAGAAGTACAAAGTCCGTTGCCTAACACTAAGTTAAATAATTAATATTTAAGTTCGATCAACATGAAAGCTAATCTTAATTTTGAGGACACTAACAAATTAGCTCAAGATATTGCAGGCACGAACTTAATAAATATGGACGAGAATGCTGGTTTATTAGATTCAAATAGGTGTATTAAAACTGAAAACGACTTGGTATGTATGGAATTTTCATTTACTAATAGACATGGAGCCTCCACAAAATATGACGAACGCGCCAATCCAAAATATTCAGTCTACCACCGTATAAATTCGAAAAACACTCAAGTTGATTTGGGGATGACCAAATGATATTCAAAGCCTACCAGATTGTATACCCTACGGAGAAATTTGCTGCAGCATGAATGGCATTGCCAAAGAATTTCAGAAGCACATGGGAAAACTTTAGAAACAGAATTGTGAAAGATGAACCGCATTATGCATTTGAGTTACTAATGGCTGAAATTCAACAGAGATATCAGCCTGGAAGTTCGGCACAAATGTGCGAATTATTACGTTTAGGAAAGATGGATCGTCAACTACCATCAGAGTTTTATGAACGCCTTTGTACGAAAACTGAGCTTCTATCCAGGCTTAGAACCGCATTAGAGGTATTTGAAACAATGAATGTTGATTGACTAAGTAAACGCAGAGGGCTAGACGGGGTGTATAAACAGCAGGAACCACAGGTACATGTTGTAACGGTAGATACCGAAACCATTCTGACGCTACAAGAAAGTGTGTGTTACTTATGTGGAGAAGTTGCTGGTATACATCGAAAAAAGGATGATATGTCGAAAAATAGTTTGCAACATCAGTGTCTGGATAGAAATATTAGACGTCGAGGGATTCACTCGTGTCAACACTTCGATGAGCCGCGATGGTGTAAGTCAAATTGTGAATATGGACGAAGTGCAAAGTGCCAAGGAAAGAATTGCATATACCCGCGTTTAGGTGGACCCAAATGGAAAGGAAGCACTAAATCGGTAGAGATAAATTCATCACCGGGTAAAGTTAAAATCCCCGCTAGTAGGAGCCATAGGGGGGAGGGGTTCCATTGCAAAGGCTTCCAGACATGTCTTTAAAAGGCATACTTAAGGCAAAAGCAATAGATGCGACAAGATCAAATAGCACCA